>JASDQU010190453.1:0-20196 GCA_032191745.1 Picea mariana
TGTTGTTATTTCTAAGATTGTAGGGGAAATCTCTCTTGGTGTGATTTGTCATTTCTTCATAGATCTCACAATATCCATTAACTAACCTTTTTATAACATATTTAGGAATGTTTCATTTAGTGTAATCTATAAAGTGACACTCTTCTTTTTTATGGCCATTATTCATGCATTTAATGCACCAAATATCTATTTTCCTAGTCTACAATGCTAGGTATTGGATGTATTTTTGCATTTCCAATTCTTATTTTATCAGTAGATGAGACTAGCCACTGCTCATTGGTCTTGATCTATTGTTCTTTTACCAATGCTTCTTCATAGATATTTACCCCATGCATCTTATGTGGGGCTCTAATATTTTGTAGAAGCCTTGCCATGAACCATTGGACCAATAGGTCTTTTTACGTGACATAAGGAATTTAACTAAATAAATCCTTAAATATTTTATCATAGTCTTTGACATATCCCTTTGAAATTATCCCAATCTGCTTGATTTTTTGTGCAATCATGTTCTTATCATATTGGGCCTTGAAAAAGGATGAGAAGTCACTCCATATTTCATCTTTTTCTCTATTATGATTCTCTTTAAAGTTAAGTTCATGAACCAAGTGAAGTATCTCCTTCACAATGTTCCTGAAAATTGAGCCATTTTATTTATTTGTCGGTTACATTGGTGGAACTCAAAATATTTTCATAGATGAAATAATGTCTTCTCAAGTCTTCATCTCCTTCATACACACAAAAATTTCCATTTTTAATATGTGTTATGTTTACTGTGGGGGACTATTTGTAAGTGGTGTCGGGAGTGTTATAGGTGTCAACTAACTTTGATTTTCAAGTGGTGTACTTATAATCTATACAATAGGTCTAATTATCTACAAACTATTGTTATGATTGCTTTTTTCTATTTCTTCATATTTTTCAATGTTAATCTAACACTCCTTTTCAATATATTCTATCACAATGCATCTTTACAACCTCCAATGATCACTATTTGAATTGACATGGCCATCATCTAATGGTGTTTATGTCTCTTGGTCACTTAAATTTGACAAGGATTACTCCCATGAGACAC
Organism: Picea mariana; assembly: GCA_032191745.1. NCBI lineage: Eukaryota > Viridiplantae > Streptophyta > Pinopsida > Pinales > Pinaceae > Picea > Picea mariana. Next base: position 1,073 of record JASDQU010190453.1, read on the forward strand.
TCAACTTGAATCAATAGATGATTTTCACCTTCATTAGGGATGATGTCTAATAAATTTTCTTCATTTTGTGTTTAATTATATGCCACAAGTCCCTATTCAAACAAAGAATAATAAAGGAGTACAAGTTAAATACATTGTTATGAGTCCCTCAAATGAGGAAGAAACCCACAAGTAAATCCATGAGCTAATCGAACAAATGCTACTTCTCCCTAACAATTCTCATTATGCTTGTGTTTAATTAGTGATACACTATAACTTTAACCAAGGCAACCATATCACTATCCCTCTACCCTACCCTATGCCTAATAAGGATATGATTATTCAATAAGTTGGAAGTGTGATTTTTTTCTCCAAGTTCGATTGTAAAATTGTCTGTTATTAAATAAAAGGTTGTCAATAAATATGTCAATAAAATTATTTTTTCCATCTACAATGATCATTTTGAATGGCTTCTTATGGTCTTCAAAATAAAAAACTCTCCTACTTGGTTTCAACATTAGTTGGATTTCATTTTTAAAGCATATGACTACTTTTTGAGCACCTCACTGAGGACATGATCATTTTCTCTCCATCAAATAATAATGATCATATTTCTCATCTCATAGTTTCAATAATGAGTTAACAAGTATGGTACTCTTGCTCTTAACAAAAAAAAATGAACTTTTCATAATCAAGATCCACTATCTTGGTATTACAATTAATGAAGGAAAATTTATCATACAACCTCATATTGTTTTAGAAATACCCTCCTTTCTCAATGTCAACTCATAGATAAGACTTAGATCCAAAGGTTTCTTAGGCGCACCTAATAAGTCAACACATATATTCTCAATTGTTCAACCAAAACAATCTGAACATCGCTATGCAATGTCTTCTCCTTTTCATTGGCCATCCAGAAAAAGAAATTTAATCCTCCAAACATACACATTTTATCACTTATGGTCTTCTTTGTTAGTTTTTTCTAGCTTCTAGTAAAGAATTCTATGATACCAAATACACCAATTTTTTTGAATCTAAAAAGCATTATAATGTTGGGAAAAAGAAATATTGGTCATTGAAAAGTTTCAACTCCAATTGGTATGGATATATAGTACCAATTCATTAGGTTTTGAAGATTTTCTGAAAACAAAGAATGAAGATTAACAAATAGCTACTCGTGATAAATTATTAAATTAATAATTTTGGTTTGTAAAGCCACTCTATGTTAACCTTCAAGATGTGTCATTTTTTTTAATCTACCCAATTAATTAATAGACAGAACTTACCACAAAAGTTGTGCTCAAGTGCAATTGCTCATGAATAATAAAGGCTGAAATTTGTATGCAGATATGAAAATTTTGCAATAGCTCAAGTGTCTTGTGTAATACCCACTAATATTAACCCCATAATCTCCCTACTACAATAATGTAAATTAAATTCTTAAGTTAATTAAATCTACAATGCAAAATGTAATTTTAAACAATATCTACCTTGAAATAGGCAAGTTTTATATAATATTAATGATCTCTCTTTTTTTATATATATATATAATTATAATTTTATTAACCTATCAAATGTTATGTTTAATTGCACAATAAAAATTTAAAATCCACAAATTACTTAAACTCATAAATATGTAAATTGATTATATTAAATAATTATATAAGTAGTGGAGAGATTTCTCCACTTATCTTATCTACAAGAGTATTTTCAACGAGACTTTATTGTTCCCAGAAATCTGAACATGAGCATTTTCCACATAATTTATTTGTACACAAAATCTGAACAAGGGCATTTTAAACGGAAATTTATCGTACACAGAAATATCAAAAATTAAATTGCCTTTCCAGCCACATCAACCACTCATAAAACTTCGCATTATTCAAATCGTAAATTTGCACAGAATCTGCATATTAGCATAAACAAAATAGATGTCTAAAACGTGCTCAAATGAGCAATTGCTTGTATAAATTATTGAGAACATAATTAACAACATCAAGGGTTGAAACCTTAGCCTCGTCCCTGAAACTGATTAGTCATAATGTAGTGATTTGGAACCAAGATTAATGTAGAAATGACGTCTACAAGAGATTGAGTAAGTCTTGATTGATTGAGTAACTCAATCAAGATTTATTCAATCAAGGCTTAAACTTGTCTATGGCAAAGCTTATAACTTTATATGGCAAAGCTTATAACTTTATATCAAAAAGTCTTTTTTTTATTTTTTAGAGTCATTAATATAATAAGAGTAGCTAATTCTAACAAAATAACTACATCCGTATTGAGTTAGCTAATCTCAATATCTTTTTACATTTCAAATTCCAAGAGATTACAAAAACCCCTTCTCATTTAGTCTTAGCGGATTCTCACTTCTTCACATCTCTTCGTAGATTCTTACAACTTCTCAGCTTCTTCACATCTTCGTGGCTTCTTGCTTCTTCAAATTGTTATTGCTGGAACATTGTTTACAAAATGGCTGAAAAGTCAGACTATTTTCTCCATGGCGACTCTTTTGATGATACCCTTCTTCATCTATCCACTTCTTGCAAAGATTCTTCTACCCTCCTTCATCTATCCACTTCATTTTCTTGAATCTAGTTCTCCATGTTCTTCACTAACTTCTCTCTTCTCTTCCACCCTTTTCTTGGCTTTACAGCTATTTTAAAAATCACATAACCCACACATCTCATACAAGTGGATTACATAAAACATTTCTTTTTATTTCTTTCTAATACCAAAATAAATCTCACCACCGCCTTTAAAATTAAAATAAACAATTTCTTTTATACAACCTATTTTAGAATTGAATTAAAACACTTAGTTTATTTCTTTATAAAATAAAATAATGAAGAATCTTCCTTTAAAATAATAAAGACATTTTTTTAAATAACAGAGACTCCCTTCTTCGGATTTACTTCATTGTCTCGCTAACCTTGGGTTTAACGCTCGAGACGTCCTTGTCTTGCTTGATATTGCAACCCCTTCTTAATCGCTCCATGTTGACCAACGATTCTTCGCTCCACAACGGCTAGGGCTAGGGAAAAAGTTGAGCCGACTCTCCAATTCCAGCGAATGACAGCTCTAGGCGGCTTTCTTCTCCGGTTCTAGTGAATGGCTCCAGCGATATAGCTCTGGGCAGATCTCTATTGGGTACTTAGTCTTTCTCTGACGGTTATCGTTCCACGTCTAATGCACTGCCATAATCATCCGCTACCGCCTGCAGCTACATCCATGGTGTCAACCACATCGAAATATAATATGGCGTCCTCGTTTTGGGGTCATACCATTCATCAATACTATCATAGAACTTTTTATCAAAAGGCCATCAGACCTTTATCTTCCGTCCAATTAACTTCTCATCTTCTCCGGTCCTCTGGTCCCTTCGACAATCGTCTCCAGTGCCGAGACCCTATTTTTTTGCAGAATTCCTCCGCCACCTGTTACGATTTAACGATTTCGAAAATGCATTCTCTCTCGCAATTCTTTGGCAAAAAATGATGAAACGTTACAGAGATAATCAAGCGAGTTAAGACAATTTTATAATTTATTTATGTAACATTCGCAGTGTCCCACCATACTCTCAAGCTTCTTGCTGACTGTAATCTTCTTGCAGACACGGATTTCTTTATCTCTCAACAACATCCTTTATTGTAGATATGCGATACCCTTGCATTGCTCTTCTCCACATTCTTCACTGCCTTCTATATACCTAGGTCCCTGGGCCGTCCAGTGATGGAGTGAGGTCAAGGCCAAGGTCTTCTCTGATACCATGTAAAGGAATACACAGACACAGATACTGTAACGCACATCTGATACCATGTAAAGGGAATACACAGAAACAGATACTGTAACGCACAACATTATTGATGTGTACTGTATATTAATATGAACTTATAGTTATAGAACAACCAACTCACTGTAACGACGGTAAATATATTAATTAAAAATGTAATTAGGTTATTTTCCTTAACACCTAGAAGCGGTTTGACATTTTCTTAGTTGGCGGTTCTTTGCTCTTCTCTTCTCGTTTTTCCCCCATCCCCTTCAACGACCTTATTGCAGGCCTCCTTTTATCACAAAATTCAATGGGCCTGGATAGGTTCTCGGCCTAGTTCGTTTAGGTTTGTTCTTTTGGGAGCCCGCCCTTTATTCATTGTTCCTTTCTTCTCAGCATTGTTCTTGAAGTGTCCCATAGCTATCTCCTTCCCTTGCTGCCAAGCCTTTGGTACTCTGTCACGAGGTTGTGGGTTTAATTTTCATTGGGTACTTCGGTCTTCTCATGCGGGGAGGAAATCCCACATTTCCCTCGCTTAGATCCAAGTGGTGAAAGAAATTAGAAGTGGTAGGAAATACACAATCACTCAGGCCCAGGGAAACCCTTGGAAAAATGATCCAACGATTATTTTGTCCTTCACTGTGAGGGGAGTAAGGGAGAGACTCTAAGATAAATGCTCTAAAAATGCTTGTTAGCTCCAAGAAGCCAGATTTCATTTTATTACAAGAAACGATGTACAGTGGAGAAAAAGCTCTTGAGTTTTGCAGGCCCAGCTCAAGAACTTGCCTTCTAGTTTTGTTGACTCAGTTGGCCTCTTTGGGGGTTTGTTGTCTACTTGGAGCCCAAAGCTCACGGCCTTAAACTCATCGACATTTCCTTTTGGTATTGTAGTAGACTTGAAGGATCCTAGTTCTGATTGTTCATTCAGAATTATTATTGTTTATGGCCCTTATGCTTACCGATCTCATATTGGAACGACCTTAGCAACAACATGCTTCTTTCTGTGAGTAAACTCATAGTTGGAGGGGACACGAACTTCACACTTTCTCTTAAGGAGGTATGGGGTGATTGCCCAAGGTTTGATCCCCAAGAAGGATTTTTCTCCCACTGGATAGAATCCAATCACTTGATAGATTTAATGACCCAAAAGCTCTCCTAGAAAAAAAAAAATGGACAAAACAGGTAAAGCTCTTGTGGCTAAATGCGTAGATCATTTTTTGATCTCAGAGGATATGACAGAAGGTCTGTGGGTACTCAGGTCAAAGATTCTAGTTAGTGGGCAATTGGATCATATGCCAATTTCCTTAGAAGTGATCCCAAAAGCCGCTATGCCCCTGACCCCTTTTAAGTTCAATCATAGATGGTTAATGGAGGAAGACTACAAAAACTTATCTCATTATGTATGGAGACTATTAGAGAATGTAAGGGACAGCTTGTATATGTTCTAGTTTGCTTAAAATATGGCCAGGGAAAAGAAAGAATCTATTTCTTGGGCCAAAAAACATAATGCGAGGGTTGAAGCTCTCCTGTAAAGTATAGAAGAGCACATTGGGAAATTGATGATTGAAAATTCAGCTTCTTCTCTTTCCTTAGAGGAAGAATTGATCCTAAGTGATCTCATGAAGAAAAGGAAATATCTACTAGAATAAGAGGAAGCCCAATGGTGCTTAAAAAGTAGAGCCATCTGGCTAAAGGAGGGAGATAATAACTTGAATTTTTTTCACAATTTTTCTAACCAGAGACGAATCCATAACTCTATTATGGAAATCAAAGACTCAAATGACATTCAGGCTTCTACTTTTGAAGGAATTATGAATGATGGTAAATAATACTTCTCTCAATCTTCAAAATCCCTCATGTTTGTCCCATTTCCAAAATCCTTAAAGTGGTTAATGTCATTTCTAGATAAATTACATAGGATATGAACCTTTCCCTTCAAGAAGTTGTCTCAGAAAAGGAGATTATGACAACTCTCTCCTCTTTTCAAAAATGCGGAAGCCTTCGTCTAGAATCTCTGAGAAGATTTTGGGACTGTTCAACAAACTATTTTTTTCCCTCATCCCAAGGAAGAAATCCTCGAAAAAATTTGATTACTTCCATCCCATTTCTTGTTGCAACCTCATCTATAAGCTTATCTATATAATTATTACTAATCATCTAAATACCTTCCTCAATGATCTCATTTCTGAAGAGAGGTTTGATTTCCTTTTTAAAAGACAGATTCATGATGTTGCCTCCATAACCTAAGAGGCACTCCATTCCATCAAAACCAAAAACATTCTTGCACTGATCATGGAACTTGATTTATCCAAATCCTTTGACATAGTGAATTGGACCTTTATCCATCTCACTCTGATTCAAATGGGGATGAATCTACCCTTGGTAAATTGGATCCTAGCTTGCACTGGATCTTCTTCATTTGTTGTTTTAATCAATGGCTCTCCCTCCTCCTTTTTTCACTCATCTGGAGGCATTCATCAGGGGTGCACGTTGGCTCCTTCCCTGTTCTTAATTATTGTGGAAGGTATCCAATTGGTAAAGTAAGCTCAAAGAGAAGGAAAACTTAGAGGTCTCAAGATCGCCCCCCATAAATTATATTTCATTCTTTTCATTGATGATCTAATTCTCTTCGCTGCAGGTTCTATGCAGGAATTTTTAATTCTCAAAAATATTCTAGAGGAATTTTTTGAAGCTTCTAGAATGCAAATCAATTTTCAGAAATCAACTCTTTTCTCTCATGAAATCTCAAAAGAATTTTTGACCCTAGTGGATGTGATCTTACTGGATATATTGTCATTGATGTCAACAATGGGCGATCATTATGATGTGATGATGAGTTGTTATGAACAACATGCAAAGGAATCTACCAAAAAACTCAAAAGGGAAAGCGCATTGTAGAAACACGATCAGGATTGAAATCCCCACAGTAAAACTACAAAAGAATCGAGGAAGACTCATGTCCACTAATGTAGATTTTGGGAGTTACAGAGGAGGACCGTTAGATCAAAATCCGATTAAGTCATGACCATCAGATCTCACTAAGGGAATATCAATGACGAGGAACCATTGCAGATGCAAGGGTTGAGTTAACAATCGTGCAAGTTTCAGTTTCAAAATCCACACCAACCGTTGATCGTCACTTGCTAATAGATCTACGGTTGGCATCGGTTCTACTACCCTAGAGCCCTAGGGTAATGAATAGCCAAATACTTGAAGTGTGGAACTCCTTTCTGCCTAATCCCATGGTCATTGTTCCTGTTATTATGAAAAGCTATCAAGCAGAGAGTGCTAATACACACTCCAAAATAATTTACTCCGGGAGAGCTACAAGACTGCAAAGTCCAAAGTCCCGAAACTCCGAATTCCCAAAGTGAACGAGAATTGTCCACTCAAATCAAGTCACAGCCGTCGATTTGTTTGAAACCTCTCAACAAGACAATATTGTCCATCTACGGAAGAACAAATATCAACCATCTAATCTACATCGATGAAATGCACTTTGGAAGGTTAAATGATTGCAAAGTCCCGAAGGCCAAAATAAATCTCGACCATTGATCTAAGATTTGATCACAATCGTTGGATCAAGGATTCATATGAACCCATGACTAGGAGGAGGACATATGCCACATCAAGATATCCACGTTAGCAAGGACATGTTGCGCAATCAGATGGTGAAAAGTTTCTAGGTTCAGTTGGCACTTTAGGTTACGTAAGTCACGAATCTAAGTGACACGTGGCAGTCACTCAGCCAGTGCCAAGTTAGCAGTGACGTCATCAAGTTATGTCACTCCAAGAGTTTTTCCTTTGGGGGAAACCAACGTCTACCATCAACAACTACCCTAAGCATCAAAGGTCAAAGTTAATGCTAACCATTGATCTAAGATCCTCTGAATTCTCACATGACTGTTAGATAAAAAAGTAGTGGAAAGATGACGTAATCACTCCCATGTTGACCACTTCGGTGCTGACCAACTCTGATGGAAATTAGAACAACAATTACCTAGACCTTCGAAGTCTCAAAGTCCCAAAGTAAATAGTGGTCGTCCATATCAACCTTTGATTAAATCATAGTCGTTGGATTAAGAAGTAGAAGGATAGTGTAAGGATCAAATCTAGACCATTTATTTGGTTCTGAGAATCATGCTAACCATTAGATCAATACTTGTGAGAGGTAACTACTTTGGGGAGTTGAAACTCCAGAATATTGGATGAGAGAGAAAATGATTGAAGGTCAAAGTCCTGAGGACTAGATTCCAGCCTTCGATCATAGGTTACAAACACATAAAGCTATGTAGCACTAAGAACATTGCTTAAATTAACAAGCCCATGGTTTATGCATATGGTCAGATGTAAATGGTTTGAAGGAAGCGCCTCTGCAGAATTCAATTTCTGCAATATTCACAGAGACATGGAATCCAGTTAAAAGAAATCAATCCATACATGTGATCGATTTATGAAATTCACTCTCACTAAATTAAAAAGACTTAACAATAATGTTTGAATAATAATAGAGATTATTGTTAATTTAAAATGAAGAGGTGCGATGGTACAAACAAAGGGACACAATACTTCATAACTCACACCAGTTGGAAGATTACGTAAATGAAGAAGAATGGTGAGAAGAAAGTGTCTTTGTAGTCCATATTAGAAGATAAAAATAGAAGCAGAGTCCAAGAAGAAGAACTGATGATTTTTATGAAGTGAAGGTGGAAGAGAGGATCACAAAATGATTCATATCTTTTACTAAGTAAGTGTAATCTAAGGGAGTTGGTTCTTCTTGGGGTTGGTGCCCTACAGACAAGGGAGTTGGTTCTTCCTGGGGTTGGTGCCCTAAAGACAAGGGAGTTGGTGCTTCTTGGGGTTGGTGCCCTAAATACAAGGTAGTTGGTGCTTCCTAGGGTTGGTGCCCCCAAAAAACAAGGGAGTTGGTGCTCCCTAGGGTTGGTTCCCTGAAGAAGGGGATTTGTGTCTTCGAGAGTTGGTGCTCTAAAAATGATTGGTGTCCTTCACTATTCTTCATAAAAGCTTTGTAATTCCTATTAATTATATTTATATAATTGATTTTGCAAACAAGTCCATTGTTGATATATTGTGGTAATTAACAAAATATAAAAATAACTGCTAATTGTTGAAAAAGGGTAATACTGATTCAACCCCCCTCTCAATATTCCAACAATTGGTATTAGAGCGGCTGCCTTCAACACAATCTAAAAAATGGAAGGTAGATCCCAAAGATGGATCAACAAGAGGGAATGTCTAACAACAAAGAACCATTGTTCAATGGAGGTGGCTATGCTCTATGGAAAATAAGAATGAAAAAATTCATGTTGGCTCTTGGTTTTGATATCTAGAAATCTATTGTAGATGGTTATATTGCACCAACTACTCCACCCAAAGATGTTGTAGGAAAGAAATCCTGCATTGACAACTCAAGAGAAGATATTGCAATTCTAGGAGGGTTGATGAATTATATATGTGTGAAGGTTATGCATTATAATTCATCCAAAGAAATCCAGGACAAATTGGAGGTTGTATATGAAGGAGATATCAAAGTCAAGGAAGCCAAAATATAGACCTATAGAACTCAGTTTGAAAATATGAAAATGAAAGAATAAGAGAACATTGTTGAATACTTTCATAGGGTAGATGAAGTGGTTAATTCAATCAGATAAGCATGAAAAGAACTTACATATGAACCTATTATGCAAATGATACTAAGGTCATTACCTATGAGATATGATGCCAAGATTTCTACAATTGAAGATAGGATTTATCTTGACACACTTACAGTTGATCAACTTCATGGAATTTTTACAACATATGAAATGAGAATAGGGAATGATAAATAATCAAAAAGAGAAAAAGCCTCTAAAGCATATAAAACAAACATTAGGCAGAAGCAAAATATCAATGACGAGTTATCATATATATTTGATGAGGAAAGTGCCAATTTCATAAAGAAACTCAAGAAAGGGACATGGAAATACAAATGAAAGATCCCTCTAATATGTTTCAACTGTGGAAAAATTGGACACTTTGACAATAAACATTTCTATCCTAAGAAGGAGGAAAGTGATGATTAAAGAACCTTCAAAAATCAAAAGAAAAACAAAACTAATAATAAAAAGAAGTTCTACAAGAAAAATAAAACATTCTTTACCCAAGAAAACAGTAGCTCATCAGAAGAAAATGAAGAAGATGAACCAGAGCTTCTATTTATAGGAATAAAAACTCAATATTATAAACATTCGGAAGATGAATAAGAAGGAAACTTCGAAGAAGAAATCCTTAGTGTAATTGAATAACTAAGAAAAACTAAAAAACAAAACAGGGTACTAAGGGAAGAGCTTCTAGAGATTAAAGAAGCTACTAAATCAAGAGAAAGGGAAGTTTACAAAACCATCAAAGAGTCAGAAAAAATCATCAGTGATTTGAAGTCCCAACTCTTGGAAGCTAATAAAATTGAAGAATTAATTTTACAACAATTTAATGATAAAAAACAAGTATGTGAGAAACTAGAAGTTGAGATTAAGCTGTTAAAAAGTGAAATTGAGAAATAAAAGAAGGGATCTCAATTTGGAAATAGTTCAAAGATCTTGGATGAAATTCTTAGTAGTCAAAGGTCACCAAACAATGATACTGGTTTGAGATACACCCAAGACTCAACTTCTAGATCACAAGGATCTGTCAAGAAACCAATCAGTTACGTAGATGCTCTGAAAAACTCGTTAATAAAAGAAGATAATTAGGAAAAGATGATACCATTGAAAATATTGTTACACATAAATAGATATCAATACTCCCTACTAGAGTAAAACATGAAAATAAAAATACAACCATCAGAAGGAATCCCCCTAAATATATATTTATTGGATATTGTTACCCTTGCAATAATTTTGGACATAAGCCAGTAAACTGCAAAGCTTATGGACAATACAATCGTAGAAATGTCCAAAGATATAAGAACAATAAGTACAATACAGAGAAGATAAAATATAACTCATTTTATCCTTTTCAAAACTTCAACAGTGAATGCCAAAAATACAACAACTATGGTCATAAAACTAGTGAATGTAGATTGCCAAAATATGATAAAAAGACAAATATTTCCAATAATAAAAAAAATATGGAAGAAAAAGAAAACATAGTGTAATGTAGCCTTATATGAGAAAAATAAAGGATGTCAGTGGTATATAGACAATTGATGTTAAAAACACATGACTGGATATCAAAGAAAATTTCTCAAGTTGAACAAGAAAGGAAAGGGAAAAATGACTTTTGGAGAGAACATGTCAGCCAAAATACTTGGAAAAGGCACTGCTAGTTTAGGAAATAATAAAACCAAAGCAGAAGATGTATTTCTGGTAGAAAATCTCAAACCCAATATCCTAAGTGTAAGTCATACATGTGATCAAGGTCACATACTTACTTTTGATTCTAAAAAATGTGAGATCAGGAAAAAGGACACTGGAAATCTAGTGGCAGTTGCACCACGAACATCTAGCAATGTGTACATCCTTAATATAGATGAAAAAAAAATGGTTTTTAAGCCAAATTGATGAAAGATGGCTATGGAATAGAAGGTTGGGACATTTAAGATTTGACAACTTGATCAAATCCAATGAGAAAGAGGCAGTTAGGGACCCGCCAAAAGTGAGTTACAACCTTCAAATTCTATTTGTAAACATTGTCAAATAGGAAAGAAAACAAGAGTTAGGTTTAAAACAAAAGAGAATTCTACAAAAAAACCATTAGAACGTATTCACAAAGATCTATGTGGACCAAATAGAACCAAAATTACTTATGGTGAATAGTATTTTATGTTGATTGTTGATGATAACATAATATTGACCTGGGTATTCTTTTTAAGAGAAAAATCAAAAGGCTCTGAGAATTTTAAAACATACAAAGCCCTTGTAGAAAATGAAACAGATCTAAAAATTAAATGTATGAGATTGGATAATGGAGGATACTTCACCTCTAAAGAGTTTATTAAATTCTGTGAAAATCATGGTATCAAAAGAAAATTTTCATCTCCCAAGACTCCTCAACAGAATGGAGTGGTAGAAAGAAAAAATAGAACAGTTGAAGAAGCTACAAGTACCATGATAAATGAAGCTAGGCTTCCAAAAAAATTATGGAGAGAAGAAATCTACGCAACAATCCACATACTTAATAGATCTCAGTTGATACCTAACCATGAAAAAACCCCTTATGAACTACAATTTGGAAGGACAACATCTGTAAAGCACTTTAGAACCTTTGTAATTAAATGTTACATAAATAATGATGAAGATAACCTAGGAAAGTTTGATCCAAGATCTAATGAAAGAATATTCTTAGGATATTCATCTAATAATAAATCATATAGATGTTATAATCTTAGACTACTAACGATAGTGGAAAGTGCCAATGTAAAAATAGATGATCTAAAAAAGAGCATATCCCAAGACATTCATTAAAACTCTCAACAAGAAGATGATGATGTAAAATCTCAACAAGAAGATGATCATGTAGAATCTTAGAAAGAAGATGATAATCATGAAACACATAAAAATGAACCACATACTGATGAATAAGACAACGAAGAAACACCCTTGCCAAGAGCTCCATCAAAAAGAGTTCAAAAGAATCATCCTTAAAGTCATATTATTGGAGATAAAAATGCAGGAGTGGAAACAAGAAGGAGACTTTCTTTTGAATCAGAACAAGAAATGTTATACCTATTAGAACCTAATTCAGTTAAAGAAACTAGAAAAGTAAAGATTGGATAAAAAAAATGAATGAAGAACTAGACAAAATAGAGAAGAATCAGACTTGGGAACTAGTTCCAAGACCCAAGGACAAGAATGTGATAGGGACCAAGTGGATATTCAAGAAAAAACTAAATGAAAATGGAGAAATTATTAAAAACAAATTCAGATTAGTTTGCAAAGGATATTCCCAAGTGAAAGGTATTTATTTTGAAGAGACTTTTTCTCCAGTAGCAAGACTTGAGGCCATCAGAATGTTCCTGGAATATGCATGCTTCATAAATTTCAAAATCTATCAGATGGATGTCAAGTCAACATTCCTTAATGGAACATTAGAATAAGAAGTCTATGTTGAGAAACCAGAAGGATTCATGTTATCAGAAAATTAGGACTATGTGTGCAAGCTAAAAAAGGCCCTGTATGGTCTTAAACAAGCCCCCGGAGCATGGTTCTCTAGGCTTGATAAATACCTACAAAAATAAGGATATAATAGAGGGACTACTGACAAAAACCTATACATCAAAATTGAGGATCAAAACATGATTGTTGTGGTGGTACATGTAGATGACATCATATTTGGGAGTAATATTACTACACTAAGAAGAAAATTTGCAACCAAAATGCAAGAACTTTTTGAAATGTCTATGTTGGGAAAATTGTCATTTTTCTTAGGTTTACAAGTAAATTAAACAGAAAATGGAATATTTGTTTCTCAAACCAAATATATCAAGGAAATGCTGAAGAAATTTCAAATGGAAGACAATAAACATATGAGTACTCCCATGGTCACTGGATGTAAACTAATCCTAGAAGACGACTCGCCAAAAGTGGACCAAATGATGTATAGATCAATGGTTGGAAGTTTTCTTTATTCAATAAGAAAAATTTCTTTATTCAATAAGAAGTTTTCATGCAGGTTGTAGGAATCATGGGGAGATTTCAATATGCACCTAAAGAAATTGACTTAAAACAAGTAAAAAGAATATTCAGATATCTTCAAGGCACCCTAGAACTTGGATTATGGTATCCAAAATATAAAGACTTCAATCTAACCACAGATACTGATGCAGATTGGGCTAGTAGAATATATGATAGGAAAAGCACCGATGGAGGAGCATTTTTCTTAGGAAAAAGTATGGTAGCATGGTCAAGCAAGAAACAAAAATCCACATCACTCTCTAAAACAGAGGCAAAATACATTGTTGTTGTATCCTTCTGCACACAAGTTCTTTGGATGAAGCAAACTTTAGGAGATTTACAAATAAGATATGATAATCCCATTACTATTAATTGTGATAACACTAGTGCCATAAGAATATCTAAAAATCCAGTAATTCATTCTAAAACCAAACACATCCCAAGTAAATACCATTTCCTAAGATATCAGGTTACCCGAAAAATAGTTAAAATAGTGTATGTAGACACCAAAGAACAGATTGCAGAAATTTTCACAAAACCTTTTCCCAGGAGTACTTTTGAAAATCTTCGACAGAAATTAGAAGTAATTCAAAAACCTCATTAAAAACCATAAAATCGTATTAGAAGGGGCACGTGGTTAGGGGGAGCATTGCCATAGGAGGAGCAAAGAAATATCCCCTCTGCCATTGTTGTCAAACGGGAAGGAAATTGATAAGAGAAGAAATTTCAAAAAGAAAAAGGTTTTCATCAATGATAAAGGGAGATATTACTGGACATATTGTCATTGATGTCAACAGTGAAATATCATTATGAAGTGATGATGAGTTGTTATGAACAACATGTAGAGTAATCTACCAAAAATATCAGAAGGGAAAGAGCATTGCAGAAACGTGATCAAAATTGAAATCCCCACAGTAAAAATACAAAAGAATCGAGGAAGAATCCTGTCCAATGATGTATATTTCTGGAGTTACGAGGAGGACTATCAGATCAACATCTAATTAAGTCCTGATCGTCGAATCTTAGTAAGGGAATATCAATGGCGGGGAACCATTGTGGATGAAAGGGTTGAGTTAACAATCATGAAAGTTTCGATTATGAAATCCACAATGATCATCGATTGTCACCTACCAATGGATCTACAGTTGGCATCAGTTCAACTACCCCAGAGCCCCGAAGTCATGAATAACCAAATACCCAAAGAGCGAGCTCCTTTGTGCCTAAGCTCATAGTCATAGCTCCTGGTCTTATGAAAATATATCAAGCAGAGAGTGTTAATATGCACTCTGATAGAATTTACTTTGGGAGAGTTGGAAGACTACTAAGGTCAGAGTCTTGAAGCTCTGAATTCCCTAAGTGAACGAGAACCGTCCACTCAAATCAACTCATGGATGTCAATTTGTTTGAAACTTTTGGACAAGATAGTATCATCCATCTATGAAAGAATGAATATCGACCATCTGATCTACTTTGGCGAAATGCACTCCTAAAGGTTGAATGATCGCAAAGGCCCAAAGTCCTGAAGGAAAAAATAAATATGGACCATTGATCTAAGAGATGATCAGAGTCGTTGGGTCAAGGATTCATATGAACCCACGACCAGGAGGAGGATATGTGCCACATCAGGAGATCCATGTCAACAATACCACGTCAGCAAGGACACGTGGCACATTCATATGGTGACAAGTGTCTAGGTCCAGTTGGAACTTTAGGTTACATAAGTCACAAATCTAGGTGTTACATGGTAGAAAATCGTCTAGTGCCAAGTCAAAAATGACATCAGCAAGTTATGTCACTCTGAGAGTTTGTCCTTCAGGGGAAGCCAACATCTACCATCAACAACTACCCGAAGCACTGAAGGCCGAAGTCAATGCTAACCATTGATCTAAGATCCTCCAGATTATCACATGACCATTAGATCAAAATGTAGTGGAAAGATGATGTAAGAACTCCCATGTTGACCACTTCGGTGCTGACCAACTCTTGTGGAAATTAGAACAACAATTACCTAGAACTTCGAAGTCCCGAAGTAAATATTGGTTGTCCATCTCAACCTTTGATTAAATCATATCCATTTGATTAAGCAATGGAAGGATAGTGTAACGATCACAACTAGACCATTGATTTGGTTACGAGAATCATGCTAACCATTAGATCAATCATTGTGAGAGTTAACTACTTCGGGGAGTTGAAACTCCAGAAGATTGGATGAGAGAGAAAATCCCCGAAGGCCAAAGTCCAGAGGACTAGGTTCGAACCCTTGGTCTCGGGTTATGAACACATAAAGCCATGTAGCACTGGGAACGTCGCTTAAATTAATAAGCACGTGGTTTATGCATATGGTCACATGTAAATGGTTTGAAGGAAGCACCTCTATAGAACTTGATTTCTACAATATTTGCAGAGACATGGAATCAAGTTAAAAGAAATCGATCCATACCTGTGATCGATTTATGAAAATCACTCTCACTAAATTAAAAATCCTTCACAATAATGTTTGAATAATAATAGAGATTATTGTTTATTTGAAATGAAGAGGTGTGATGGTCCAAACAATGGGACACAATACTTCATATCTCACACCATTTGGAAGATTATATAAATGAAGAAGAATGGTGAGAAAAAAAGTGTCTTTGTAGTCCAGATCAGAAGATCAAAACATAAGCAGAGTCCAAGAATAAGAGCTGATGATTCGTATGAAGTGAGGGTGTAAGGGAGGAGCACAGAAGGATTCATATCCTTTACTAAGTAAGTGTAATTTAAGGGAGTTGGTTCTTCCTGGGGTTGGTTCCCTACAGACAAGGGAGTTGGTGATTCCTGGGGTTGGTTCCCTAAAGACAAGGGAGTTGGTGCTTCCTAGGGTTGCTGCCCCAAAAAAATAAGGGAGTTGTGCTTCCTAGGGTTGGTTCCTTGAATAACGAAATTTGTGTCTCCTAGAGGTGGTGCTTTAAAAAGGATTGGTGTCATTCACTATTCTTTATAAAATCCTTGTAATTCCTATTAATTATATTTATATAATTGATTTTACAAACAAGTCCATTGTTGATCTATTGTGGTAATTAACAAAATATAAAGGTAACTGCTAATTGTTGAAAAAGAGTAGTATTGATTCGCCCCCCCTCTCAGTATTCCAATAGATATTCCCTTTTATAATAAAAGGACTAGATGATGGATTCAAGTACCTTGGCTTCATGGTGAAACTGAACTCAAATAACTATGGAGATTGGCTATGGATGGTCAAAAAAATTCAGGCACACCTATCAAATTGGGTTCACATATGGCTATCTAGAGGTGGTAGACTATTTCTTTTCAATTCAGTATTAAGAAACATCCTAGTGTATTAGGAAACCATCGCCAAAGTTCCAAGTGACATACTCACAAAAATACAAAAGGTATGTTTCCATTTTTTGTGGTGCAGGAAAAGAGAATTTGGGGGAATTCCTTTATTCAAATGGATTTATGTTGCGATGCCAAATGAGCTCAATGGTTGGGGTGTCAAGAATATGAACTGGTTTTGTAAATCCCTCATGAAAAATGTCTATGGAGGCTAGTCTGCAACTCAATGTTGTGGGGAATAATCCTGAAATTCAAGTACATGGGGAGTAAATTGGTGGTGGAATGATTTAGATACTCGATAAAATACACAAATAACAACTCGATTGGATTGAAGGAAATGGTGGAATCCTTTCCAATTATTGAAAAATGGCTAATATGGCAGGTTCATAATGGTTAAAGTGTCATAATTGGAGAGGACCCTTGGGTCAATGCAGGATATGACTTCAAACTTTCCAAGGAATTCATCTCTCGCTTTCATGATCATGGTGTTTACTCTCTATGGGATGCATACATCATAGAAGGTATTTTTTTAGGAAGAAATGCTTGGAAATAGAATGTTGCATTGGATTTGGAAGGTGATAATATTGAGTAATGGAACAATTTCATTGAAAATTTGTATGAACACTTAATAGTGCTCAACAAGAATGAAGAATATTGCTTAGTTTGGGCCAAAAACAAAAAAATTGGAACTTACACTGTAAAAATTGGTTATCTCTTGCTTGTAGAAAATGATTTTGAAGATGATAAAAAATGGTGGTGGAGGTATGTCTGGAGAGCCAATGCTCCATTGAAATAAAATACTATGATGTGTCTCTCTATTGAAAAAAAAATATTGACTTGGGACAATAGATTAAAGTGTCGTTGGATCGGGCCCAATTGGTGCGCCTTAAGCAAATCGAAGGCTGAGACCGTTTTGCATATTTTTTTACTTATGTCAGTACTCCCAACAAGTCAGTGTGAAGGTATCTAAGCAGCTGTTAGAAATTGGCATTGAATTAAATGGTTCTTTACTCGATTGGTTAAATTATTGGTCAATGGATCTTGGATCCCAATGTCTCATGTCACTATTTTTTTTCTTGGTATATTTTGTATGGTCGGCTTGTAATCAACATATATTTGAAGAAAATTTTATCTCACCATCAACAACAACATCCTTGATTGTTAATATCTCCTCTAAATTCAAATGTGAGGAGAAGGCCTCAAAAAAAAAAAAACAAGGTCACTAGACTTGAGATTGATAAGAAAATCCATTGGGGATTTTTTTATGGCACCTGTCAAGGTCACTCAACTAAATGTCAGGGAGGTGTTGTTCTCTTTATATTTGACTCCTATTTATTCAAAATTTGGTATGCGCTAGGTGGAGAAACCAACACAAAAATAGAGCTTTCGACCCTCTGGGCTATCTTAGTTCATGTTACATCCTTAAATCTAAAAAGACATTGAAATATTTAGGGACTCGTAGGCTTTAGTAGACAGGGTAAAAGGTAAAAACCAGATGCAGGTTTTAAGAGCGATGAATTTAATGGAGCAGATCCAATCTTTTCTTTCCTCATTGGAATGGTTCTCAATTAACCATGTTCCTAGAGATCTCAATAAGCAAGTTGAAAAACTCTCCAAGGAATCTCTCGAGCTAGATAAAGAAGACTTTATATTATAGGAATTCTTTGAAGACCACCTCTATGAAGAAATGAATTACAGGATATAGTTCTCTTTTTTGTTTTTGTCTGTATGTAGCACTAATACTGTAATGAAGGTGTTGTGCACAAAACTGGCTAGAAAGTGCACTAGGAAATATAGAGGTATAGTAATGTTTTGGAAAGACCGGAGAAAGATGTAATGAAAGTTTCAGGAGAGACTGTTCGAAATATCTATATTCACTTTTTTGTTGAATATAAATTTTTTTCTTGCTTGGAAAAAAAATTAAGCTTTTACAAATTATGTACTTTGAAAATGTAATAAAACATAGTTTAATATATAATTAATGTAAGACAATAACTCTTGAAGATAAGCTCATTAACAATTGTATGAAGGGATTGAAGGAGAATGCTGGTCCATTTTATAGCTATTTAAAATTGATTGCAAATTAAAAATGGGCACGTACTTATACTTGTTGCATATTTCTTGTCGTATTTAATCCAAGTCATTTTGAAATTATTATTATGAGAGTCAAGAAATCTAATACTTACAGGGACAAATAAATCTAAAATTTCAAGGGACAATTAATTCACATTTATGTTCTAAAACTACACCTCCTTGCATAATTTTTTATGTGAATATGTAACATTGGAAATTCTTAATTAAAACACCGAACCAAGAGTAGAAGAAACAAGGGAAACAAATTAATTGGCTGGAGTTACAAATAT
>JASDQU010190455.1:5833-17811 GCA_032191745.1 Picea mariana
TGAGTAAATGAAACAATGGTTGAAGTCATTAAAGGTATCAGATCATTGCCTAAAGTTGAGGGAGTCAAGACAACTGTGGTCTTGACCGATGAAGGTGGGAGAGGAGGTAGGATTCCCCCTGTAGTAGTAGTTGTAACAGGAGTACGGGGACTCCCAAATGAAGTACCAACATTTTCTTCCATTGCTGCTCATAGAACTAACTAGAACTCAGAAGATGTCACCCTGAGAGGGATAATTTGAATCAAGATCGACGCCAACAAGTCGTTAATCAGAGGATTATCTAGCCTGGAACCCTAAGTTTCAAGTTCAAAGATGTTGGATTGATTCGAAGTCGGAAAGTATCCTCTTAGAGTTGGTTCAAGCACATTTTTCGGCAGCCCAGTCGCTTCGAACAACCCTTCTTGATCAATTCTTCTCCTCAATGGTTGAGGAGGTGGCTCTAAAGTAACCACTGGTAGGCCCTGAAGCATTCACGAATGACAGAGCTGTTGATCTTCCACTTTGTGAAATCATCAAATGAAACAGTAAGACTTGACTAGAGTAGAACACAAATCACACACTAAAATGTTTCCTAAAGGTAAATCATGCAGTTGAATAACTAGTGAGAAGGATGGTTACGCTAATCGATACTAGAGCAACTAACCGATGCAAATGAAACTCGAACGCAGAAGAACCCTGCGGGTTTACTCTGCGAAGTGTAGTCCTAAGTCTACCCTAGGTACCGCGATATACCCCCGTAGTCACCTGTGTAAGTCTCTAAAATATGAGCAACTGGGTTTCCAGCTCATAGTTAGTCACTAGGAGGGTACAATCGACAATCGAGAATATTGTAATGAGCAGGATAACAAGTTTGAATCCCTTCAGGGGTATCGAAAGAAATTGGCCCGTAAGACAACTAAGGATCTTGAATGGATTCAAGGCCCATGAAGTTTTGTAGGAAAATGTGATCGGTATTGTTCCCGAGAAATACCCTCAATACACAAACCCCACTACGTTTAGTCCATCTTTTGAGGGGTTATCTCCTTTTCCTTTCCTCACACAACCTCTTTTTTATCACCTATGTTAGAGGGGGCTCTCGATTAACTCTTACAACACTAGACTTAAAACACTCCCTATCTCAAACTCTAATGTCTGTTTTAAAGTGGCCTTGAAGAGTTTCCTCTTCACACCTAATTCAAGGCCTTAAAACCCTAAACTAGTGAGTGAACCCTACAAACAGAAAGTCTAATATATTTTAGATTACGCGTTAATTTTAAGGCTTGATTTACGCAAAGGGTTCAGTAGTGAAACCGATGGTTTTATGAAGAGACGAATAAGGAAGATAACTTTAAATCATTTTAAAGAAAAAGATACTTCAAAATTAAAGCAATTCTTGTAAACAACTCTTTATAAATTCAACTTTTCTAATTGATATTTTAGGATCTTGTAAATGAAGAAATCCTAAAATTTGCTTTCTTTCAACTACAAACTACTTATATTTCGGGAAATTGAAAAGAACTTTGAAATGAAGACTCTTTTTTCTTTTGCAAATAACAACCTTGACTACTTTACCAAACTAAATGCCATAATTTTTTATTTTATTTTTGGACCTGCTTTAACAAGAAAAAAATGAAGTAATTTTTTTATTTTTTTTTTCAAAGCAAGAAACATTAATTTTATTGGGAAACCCATTGTCAAAATACAAGCTAGATTTTAAACTTATTTCCATATTGTCGGGCCACCCCTGCCATATGCCCAGAGATATTCTTAGATAAATTGTGGCAATTGTGAACGATGCAAGTTACTTATTTAACAAGTATCAACATCTTTCGTGGCGCAATAACCCAATTACTTAATCAAGTACACATCAAAAATTAAATGGCTCAAGAGAAACAACTTTAACATAATCATACATCAACATACCAAGGGTGCAAGAGTATTCTCAAACTTATTCATGAAGCAAGGGAATTTAACTACATAACTAGTCGGACATCAACATTACAATCAAGGCGCAAGTAATCTAACCATGGATCTTTCTAACACTACCCAATGGATCGTTATAACGACGTTCTTCATGCACATTGGACTATCGATAATCTTAACGTGATTGTTGTATTGGGAAACCCATTGTGAGCATACAAGCTAGATTTTAAACTTATTTCCATATTCTCGGGCCACCCCCGTCGTGTGCCCAAAGATCTTTGGTTTTAAACTGACCCGTATTTTAGGTTTTAATTGATCCGATATAGTTATTTCCCTTCAGGGATACCCAAAATGGCCTCGATGATCTATTTAGATAGGATGATGTTCTGTGAACAGTAATATATTGTGGCTAACTCCAGTCAATTCTGTGCTCAACCATGAATTCTGCAATGAATTTTGTGCTCAACCATTATGTTTAGATTAAGTTGTATACTGATTAGTATCTTGTGTTTTAGCTAATTGATATTTTGGGTTTTATATTTAGACCAGTAAATAGCTATATAATTTATACTTATTATATATCAATATACTTTTATTTTTAGTTTTGGATTTATCATTTACTTTTTAAATTTGAAACTCAAAATTTTGATGAGAATAGATACCCGTGCTTTAAAATCAATATATGTAAAGTGAAATATAATATGGGTTATCATAAAATGGAATATATTAAAGCATTGCAATTTGTGAAATATAATATGGGTATATCATAAAAGGAAATATATTAAAGCATTATGATTTTTTAAAATAATAAGTATATAATAATATCACTAAAAAACAATGAAATTCTTTTAGTTTTATTTTTCTATTAAAATAATAAAAGTCTATATATTATGTTGATAATTTTGTTTAAGATTAATTAATTACATCATTCTTATATATAAATACTGTGTTGAGATATTTATAATGGTTTTTTTTTATATTAATTATTTTTAATTTTATTCTAAATTTTAAACTAATAAATGAAAATTAATTTAAAAGGGTAGAATTATTTTTTTTGTAAATTACAATTCAAATCTATATAATAATACAATGAGCTTTCAAGACATGGGTAAATATGTATTCTGGGAAGACAAATAATCTCTCAAAAAAATGTCAAAAGAAGAACGTTAAGTGAGTCATTATTGTTGTATAAGCTCTTGGAAATGGAATCAATAAGTAAATAAGATACAAAAGTCTTACTTTCTAGTATAGACATTGGTAAAGATGCATTTGCATGGAGAAGTGACAAAAAAAAATATTTCAAACCACTATTTTAGATGATTTTGAGCATGATCCAGGCCCAATTATACATATTTTTTGAAATTAAAACATGAATCCAAAGATGGTACTCTCTACATATCAACAGAGAAGTACATTGGTAAAACAACATGATACTTTGCACACCTTTAGGAATGGAGGATATTCTCAAAATGGTTAGTGGTCAACCAAAACCACCACATTCTTCACATAAAAAATGTTAGTGGTCAACCCAAAAAACTATCGTATATCCTTAAAGAATAGAAGAATCCAAAAGATCAAGCTTGGATCCCTTCAAAACAACTTCTCGTTGCACTTGATAGGGGATAATATCAAATAATTAGGCTTCAAGTTTTGAGGTATGATTGGTAATTTTTCATACATTTCTTCATCGAAGCTCAGTTTGGAAGCTTAAGATTTAAGACTAAATATGATACCCTCTATTATTTCCTTACTAGTACAATTATTCAGACTTGTGATAGAGGGAGGGATGTTAGACTGTGAGTCCTAGACAATCACAAAGTTTGAGACACCTAATTATGAGTTGTAATCTT
Source organism: Picea mariana (assembly GCA_032191745.1). Classification (NCBI taxonomy): domain Eukaryota; kingdom Viridiplantae; phylum Streptophyta; class Pinopsida; order Pinales; family Pinaceae; genus Picea; species Picea mariana. Next base: position 9,586 of record JASDQU010190455.1, read on the forward strand.
TATATATTGATGAGATTTTTTCATGATCCCTTGATGAGTTGCCAATGATATCTAGATGTACAAGTGGCCAAATCCATGTATTATAAATTGATATCATGAGATTAAAACATGACTAGAGAATGTCATAGTCTTTTTTTCTAGTTCTTGTCTTGTCTTGTTTGTGCTTTATTTGTTAACAATAGTTATTATTCACTTATCAAGATTTGGAACTTGGGAAAAGAGTGCATTCACGAGTTTGGATCATGTGAGAATATTTCCTTCATGGATTTCTTGTTTTCATGTACAAGAATGCATAATGCAACAAATACATTAATATTGAAATTTTTGATAAATCTAGTTGTAACTGTTGTTTAAGAGTCTGTACTTAAGGCTAAAAAGTACAAGGTCTAGGCATCCAAAAGTGAGTAAAAAATAAAAAAAGGGAAAAATCAACCTGTGGGAAAAAGGAAGCTAAGGCTGATTTCTAAGTTGTCTCTGTCTCGCTTCCAAACATTCCTAGATGCTTATATCTTGTTCAATTATGGCCCATGAACATTCGAGTTTGACCCGGGTGATGGGGGTTTTAAGTATGGTGTCAAATAGGTTCAAATTGATGCTAGTTTGATCCGATAGGCTGGGTTCAATGTTGGGTTGTCTTGCAAAGGGGACAGTCATGGAGGAACAAAAAATGAAAAGGAAGTTTGAGGTTTAAAATGCCACTTCAATTCTTTTTAACCGTATAAAAGAGAAATTTTGAAATACAATGCTAAAGATAGAACACAAACCAAAGGCCTTCTCCCCTAACCGAGTTAACTTTTTAAAGAATCATGTATGAAATGTGAGAAAAAATTAAGTAGTTGACAATGCGAGGCTCCTATCAAGGGAGAATCTCGCTCTGTAAACAGAAGAAAAAAAATGCAAGAAGTAATCCAACGAAGCATAAAATATAGAGATCTAAAAATTTCACAGGTCTTGTACCTGGTGATAGCCGATATAGAGGAAAAACTGCAAGCGATTGAACGACTAAAAGTTGGTCACCACAATAGAAGTTGCACTAAATTGTAGCTAAGAATTCATCAGAAATATATATGAGAAATGAAACTTAATATAAGATAATAGAGAAAAGAAACTCATAACTCAGTCTTCACGGAATCAAGAATATTTAGATTGCTTTGTATTAATTATCAAAAGGAAGAAATTCTCGATTACAATCGGCCAAGAAAGGCCCAACCACTTTTCTCACTTCAAAATGCATATTTATACAAACTTCTAAACGCTATAATCTCAATCGTTCTAGCAATTTTCGGTTACAAAATGGGAAATTTATGCATTTCACTTCTTTATCTTTTCCCTCCTTGATGCGGGTATAGCACCTTCCTTTCTTTACCCTTCAGGTTATAAAAATACAACAGGTAGACACTTATCATTATTTGGCACCGGAAACCTACCCCTTCGCCTGCTTCGTGCAAGTGATGCACCTCTCCGCCAACTGGGCTATCAACCTGGAAGGCTATGCTTGGTTTTTTTCCTCAAAATCCTAACAATCCTTCGCTAGCTGTGGTAACCTTCCCCCTACTTGTCGGTCTTCAGTGATGATAGAACATAATTGCACACTTGGTTTTATTAGCCATTTGTCCACTTGGACTATATCGGTCTAGCTTATCTATGATATTTCCGCCTACTCTTTTTCCTCGTTCTCCTTGATATTGAGCAGGTGCTTGGCTATATCGATCCGACCTAGTGTCCCAGTGCTTCTTTCCCTGTCGAGATCTGAAAAAATTTCATTTATCAAGCCGAAAGTTTCTTCACAATAATTTCTCATTTCTTTAGCTCATTCTTTGCTTTCTGATATATTACGCTCCCACACCTTCAATAAGATATTACCTATGGTTTTCTCTGGGATGGAAAGCCTGGAACTGCTCACCATTTCTTTTCTTGTCATGACTACAACAACCTCTTGGAAAGAGACCCAAGCTGCCCCATCCTCTCTCTCTCTCTCAAAGAAATGTCTCCCAATACTTGGTCAATGGTACTGCAATGGTTTTGAATGGTCTCCACTTTAGCAAGTAAATCTTGTTGGGCTATTGACACTTTTTTTCGGATTTCAATGGATTGGGATTTGAATATCCCGATATGTATAACTTGTCTCTCGGCATAATTCAACTTTACCTGTAACTGCCTGATTAGTTCTTCTTCTTGGCTTACATGTGTTTGGCTGGTCTGGGCCGATTGATGCATTTGCTCGAGATTGGATTTGAGCTGCTCGATTTCCTTTTGATTGGTTGCTCTGGATTTCTCTAGACCTGTGTTCACATGATCTCTGGCATTTTCCTTTGTTGTAGCTAGCTTAGCCTCCAATGTTTTGATCAAAATGTTCTTCTGATTTAACTATTCCTTTAGAGATCCGATGGAAAATTGGTTGGCTGTAGTAAAAGCCCCCAACATCCCTGCTATCTGAGTGGCGAATTCCTCCTTTTTCATGGCTTTCTCATTGGCTAGGATTTTGAATTTTTTGGCTACTATGCCCGATTCTCGGTAAATCTCTTTCTTCACAATGACCTTCCTCTTCTTATCGAAGAAGAACTCGTTCAGAGGCAACTCTTCTACAGTAATGGGCGTTAGTTCTTCACCAAAAATCGATCTCGTGTTGGGGGTCCCCTTTATCGATTGTAGGGGGATGATAGAAACAATGGGAATACCAATTTCCTTGGAAGGTTTCTCTGGGGTAACAATCGTGGCTGGCTTGTTTGATGGGTTGGGGATTTCAGCTTCCTATTCCTGGTCCCTGATTTCCTTTTTCTTTTCCTTATTTTCCTCTTGGTTAGGACCCAAATATTTTGATCCCTTGTCTTTCGTTTGTTGTACATCTACAGTCTATGGGTTCTTACCCTGTAAAACTGGGGAAGGCAACTCCATCGGTGTTCCTGAAACTTGAAAAGATCCGCCCTATCCGCAGGTGATAGGGCTTGAATCTAGCTTAGAACCTTGGCATAGGATCTTGCACCTCAGAAGATGTTGTCATGAGGCAAGTGCTCGTGTTCATATCTTTTCAAGCCACAACTCACCATGTGATTACTAATGACCTTATGTGGGTCATGTTTCCTAAACTCGATGTTGAAAAATTTAAATTCATCCAAGGTCATAGCCTTGGCTTTGGCATGTCTGAAATCTAAAAAAGAATATATATTAAAAGGAGTGGGAAAGGGCGGCCATAGATTCTTTGAAAAACCTTTAAGTTCTTCACTTATGCCACTGATTACAGTTTGCTTGGAAATTTCGCGACATACCAGCTTATCCGGCATGAATAGTGGTAGAGCATATGGGGGAACAAAGATGTCAAAAACACTGATGTATGAAAATTATGATTCTACATACCTGTCAGCCACACTACTCAAGTTGGTAGCAATGCTATCTAAAATACTAGGCAGTGGATTACCGAAGATGGAGACATGCATCAGTACCATTACCCAATTGAAAATCTCGTATATGAATTATGTGGCCTTATCCTCCCAAAATTTCGAGTGATAAACATGGATGGGCTCAGCATTAGATGAATTCCAACTCCAGCTCATTAGAGGGAAAGGCGTCATTAAAAAAATAGCATCCATGATGTAGGTGGACATGAAAAACGAGGTTGTCTTCTGGCTCTCCTTCTATGCTCAATATTCGGTAATTTGATGGGTTAGACTGTCGGACAACAATTTGGCCCATTCAAAAGAACAACCTTCAACTACTAAATAAATCAGAGGCACCCACTGGTGAAAACAATGTGTGGTGTCCTCCCTCCCATACAACCTATAGGCCATCATTGTTATATACTTGAATGGCGGCTCTAAAGAGGAGATTGAATAAATACCATTAGAATCTGCCCTGAATTTTGCAAAGTGCGAAACCCAATCCTTGATCAGCTTGGGAAAGGTTCTGCCATATTGCTCGCATTCCTTCTCCTTGAAATCTTCCAGAAACTTGGCATTGTATGCGAAGTTTGGTGTGGGTGATAGCTGATACATTGCCTGCAAATGTTCCAGTCTAAAGGTCCCAACCATCACCTTCTGTTCACTGATGATAGTCTTGGTAAGGATATCCACATGTTCTAGCGCCCATATGATCATATCGTAATAGGGAAGGAGCCATGGCCTTGCCTCTATTTTGTGCATCTCTTCTTGAATGACAATTTTGTATTTGGTGGCCAAATTATCCTTCGCGTTATCGTTGGAATCATCTGAACAATTAACCGATTCGTACTGAAGAATGTCAAAGATGTATGTCCAGGTTTTGACGGTATTAATACTTTGGGGTGAAGTATCGAAAACTGCATCTGATCCATGACCTGAAATCTCAGCAGCCACCTTGGACACTTTTCGTGGAGCCATGATAGAAAAATCCATGTTCAGATCTCCTATAGTAAGAATTGTAAACACAAAAAGAAGTTATCCTGATGAAAAATCTATGTGCGCGAAATAGAAATAAAATAGAAATAATGAAACAAACCCCTTAGCTTTAATCTTTCAACTTTGCATGAGTCCTTACTGACAGAACGACCAAATCTTTTAATGGAAAGATTTAGGTGTGAGATGAGATCTTATTTTCCAATAACTCCTCAAGATTCAAATCAATGCCATAAATGTTTAAAAGATTTGTGATAATAAAGAAATGCAGAAACATTCAAAAATCTCATCTGTAGACTACGTACGTTAAAGGTCCTTTAAGGAATTAATTGATTTAGTTAATTTCTTTAACTTTGTACCTTCAACCCTCGAAACCTCTTTTAGACGTTCATCGTCTTGGATAATTTCGTTCCTAGTCTTGGAATATAAAATACCCAAAATCGCGATGGTGTGATTTAGTTTAAAAAATAAATCGTGATCTGACTTAAGTTCTTAATTAAAACATGCTTACTCTTCAATTTATAGAAATCACGACTTTGCGACTCGGGGCTACGAAGGTATGGCTTTTTGGGAGAACGATTGTCGAGTCGCAAAACCCCGACAATGCTTAACTAGGGTTTAAAGTGACTTACCCCTGACACCAACCTGGGTGAACTTTTTTTTTAAAACCGTTTCACGGCTTCGCGTATCGGAGTGTGAAAACCTTGTGACTTGTAACTCCCGAAGTACGATAGCACGAGGTAATAAAAGTGATAGACTTGCTTAACCGTTAATCGATGGTGACTTAGGACTATAACGGCCATCGCCACTTCGCATGTCGGGGTAAATTTTTGACTTCAAGAGTTATATTTCAACACTTGTAAAAGGCAGCTCCAACATATACAATGTTTAATAATTAAATTGTAGAATGTTTTGATTTTTATTAGGATAGTAGATTGCTTAATTTTTAATTTACTAACCTATTTCGAATGGTTATATATATTGTTTTTATGTATAATATTAAAATGATTAAAAATATATATATATATATATTTTTAAAGCTAAAAATAGAGCCATACATTTATGTAAGATACAAAAATGGTACCTATTTCTTTAGTGAAGGCTTGTCATATGGAAAACTACATCCTCCACTTTCTAGATATAAACATACTCACTCATAGTTTTCATAATTATCTAGTTATTTATAGCTATACATAAATATATAACATCATTTACTATACTAAGTAATAAGAGACCATTCTAGAATCAAGCATTAGGAGGTAGGACTCTAGCATCCATAGGCTAGTTCACTGGATTTTCTACTTCCCTCCCTTCCCCCTACATTGTACCCGAAGGATGGGGGTAATCATCTAACTAGATGGGGTTTTCTTGTGTTCATGTAGAGATATAGGAACAATATTTACGGTCCATGACACCAATTTCATCTATCATCTCAAAAACAACATTTTTTTTATCCTGAACATAGATTTTCACACTACCTCAAATTTTCCATCCGACAATTCTATACTATGGAAAATGTATTTCTTCTATGAAATACTCTACTCCGAGACTTGAGCTATAAGAGATTTCAATAGCCAATATTCTTGATGATATGAAATAATTCTATATCTTGGGTTTGAGAAAAACTTGGGTCTTGAACCCATCTTTTGAATTTGTCTCTTGAATCTATTCATTAGATAGATTTTATCATCTTCCATTTAATATGCTTCTTATTTCTGTGATTTCATCTTTGACAAACTCATTAAACATAGAGTGAAATAATCACTCCATTGCAAGGGATCCTTTCTTAACCCAGGTAATGTATTTGGGTTCCCTAAATTTGGATTCCTTTTGGAACGACCCACCCGTTATGACATCAAAATCAACATGAAACATGATTTTTTTAGTTTTTTAATGTTGGGTTAGAAAATTCAAACATCTCAATAAATAGCAACCTCATCGACACATCATTCACATATATTAACAAAACGATATTAATGCATTAACAAGAAATTACGACACAATGTCGACACATCATCACCATGAACCACAATAGGCATATTGATGTATTAACACATTAATTAACAATAGCCCAACATCATTGCATTCTACAATTAACACCGACACATAACAGCACAAATCATAAATCGCTCAATTCATCCCATTAGGAGAATCATCAGATAATAGCAAGTTAACATAAGTTAACATAATTCTACTTAAGGATCATAAGGACAATCATAATAATGACACAATATACAACCCCCCCAACCTACCCTGCAAGGTTAGAACCTCCAGGACACATAAGAAATGCTCCAACCTAGGTTCCAATTTATTTTAACCATTTAAGGTCTCAAGGATGGTGACTATTCTAAGGAACAAGGAGGTGTCTAAATCCTGCTAAATCAGTCACATCTCACTCTAGACTAGACCATCAATCACACATCAACAAGTTTCACTAGCGCAAGAGTAACCTAGTTACTTATTCAACAAGTATCAACATCCTTCATGGTGCAATAACACAATTACTTAATCAAGTACACATCAATAATTAAATGGCTCAAGAGAAACAACTTTAACATAATCACACATCAACATACTAAGGGTGCAAGAGTATTCTCAAACTTATTCATGACGCAAGGGAGTTTAAGTACCTAACTAGTTGGACATCAACATTACAATCAAGGCACAAGTAATCTAACCACATATAAGTTCAAGGTGTAAGAGAATCATTAGGTTTATTCCAAGGTGTAATAGGAAACAAAGTCGAACCCAATCGTACTATCACCTGATTAACATTATCAAATGACGTGCAAGTAATCTAAATACTTAGTTAATCACCAACCTTAACTTATAAAACACCTTAAATTGAGGCGCAAGAGTAACGTCAATTAGTTTATTGTGCAAGAGCTCTAAGGTCCAACAATCATTCCCTATCATACATTCCTTGAACGCAAGAGTCTAACACAACCAATCCTAAATTGCCTTAAAATCATAGCGCAAGATATCATAACACTTAATGGATCAATTTAAATCAAAGGAATACATATCCATGATTTCAACAATTCTCCATTAATTTTTCCATTTTTAATAATGCTTTTAATATTGTGCACATATTTGTCTACATTAAAATTAAAGTAGATGAACAAAAAAAAATATTTAAAATTCTAAACACAAGGATTTTCTCTTTTTAAACATTCTATTTATTCTTGTCTCGACAAATGTCTAAATTATAAATTAGGAGAGGTGTCTCAATTCTACTGAAATTCATTTAAATACATAAAATCTTAAAGGTGATTTTATTTCTAGTAAATTCTTTATTACTTTATTCATTTAAATAAATAAAGGTGTTTCATTTCTACTATAATCCTTATCGCCTAGCTGATTTAAAATAATAAAAGTAAACTTGTTTGATTAGGTTGTGACACTTAGACCTCGGATAAACTTGGACTCCTACCTTGAGGACTTGGTTAAATTTATAAATATACATGTGGACATTGTTAAACTTTATATATTTATAATATTAAATAAAGAGAAGGGAGAAATCAAGTGTAAAGTAATAATGGTATACAATTTAGTTTCCACCATAAAATAGATGAGGAACACTAGAATCATATTTGAAAATGGCGTTGAAAAACATAAGAAAAACTTTTAATAAATAAAACTACTACGCATTTCCTAAAATGAAACAAACAATAGAAACGAAGGCATCGGGCTCAGACTTCGAGACTAAGATGAATCCAAAACGCTTATGCAATTTTAAACAGATTTACCGACCAACAAGTTAACCACGCATTGGATCAAATTTAATTTACCCTCATTACCGTGCGAGCCATCTCCTCGCAGTTCGCTAACCCAAAGTTGCTGGATAATACACGTTGAG
>JASDQU010190457.1:0-14711 GCA_032191745.1 Picea mariana
CACAAATTCACTTATAATACTAAAATGAATACAATGGAAAATAATAAGGAGAAACCCAAGTATCATTATGGAAATGGTATGATGGAAGGTTGATGGGATGATGAAATGTAAGGAATAGTGAAGGAAAAAGAGGATATAAATGTGACATTTCTAAGGCCCAACACCTATGTTATGATAGGCATTAGAAAATTCCACCAAGTGTCCATTCGTAGTGATCATGTTATTCCCTAAAAACCTAGGGAGATTTTGTTTGAATTTAGGAAGTGGATGAGTAGTGGGTGCTAGGTTAAGAGGGGAGGAAACATGCCACAGAGTAGTTGTAGCATATTCTTCAAATTGAAAAATGCCATATTTTTTTATGACTTTGGCAGGGTTTGTAGTATATTGGACAAGGATTTGATGGCTATATAAGCTACCAATCACTGATGAGGCTGAAGTTTGGGATGAATAATCACCTCTAGTTCCACCAAAGACACTACTAGATGCCATCTTCTGAACGATAGGTAAGGGAGAGAAGGACGAACTGGTTGAATCAGACAAAGTTCTCCTTAGAATACTTTGATGGGATGAAAAAACAATGTTTCTTCTTCCTATTTCATCAGTAAGATTGATATCTGGTGATAAACCTCTTCTTCTCCTAGAGATACGAGGGTCTAAGGACATGAAAAGAAGATCAAAACTGTAGGAAAAATAAATTTATGGTTGATTCCTAGGTTGTCTTTGCCTTGCTTCCCAACATTCTCGAACACTTATATCTTTTTCAATCAATTCCCATGAGCGTCCAAGCTCAACTTGGGTATTAGCAGTCTCTAAGACGGTATTAAACAAGATTAAAGAAATGTTGGTCTAATCTTTAAGATCAAGCTCAATATTGGGTTGCCTTGTAACAGGTACAGTCATGAGGAAAAGAAATAGGTAAAGAACAAATATTAGAAATATAAATATATTCAATGATAATCAAGCCTATAGTCAACCAGAGAGATATGGAAGATCTCCCCAGTATGGTCACCAAAATAAATGTTGATGAAAAGATATGAATTTATTTTACTCAAGCATTTTTGAATCTTGCTTGGCTAAGGCAAGATAGTCGAGAATATTACCCTATGTTTATAGCCTCAAAATGTGTTTCCCAATCCACAAGTATTTATTACAAGGGCTTAGGCTGATTTTTTTAAATAAAATATTATTGCAAAATATAACATTTTAATGTAATTTTCTGAATATAACATATTGCAAAAGTAAATGTGGAGATCAAAAGAAAGAATGCCAAGTCATAGATTAACATAAATGAGATAGAATAACAATCTCCTTTTTTCATTCCAAGAAATCAAAAGTATCCTTCTCTTACAAAAATCCATGTGAGGGCATGGACCAAGGTCAAACTTAGAAATCCCCAATGAAAACCATACAAAAGGACTCTGACAAGAAGTAAAAATTGAACTTAAAATTCTAGATCAGCTGGCCACATATTGTTTCTCACTTGAATCTGCTCAATATCCTTTATCAGTCATGAAACTCAATAAATAAACAGACAAGTCTACATATACTATCAAAGATATATCAACATCTCTTAAACAAGCATCTGAATGATATGGTTCATCCTTGAACCTTGTTGTCTACAATAGGACCCTTCTGTCGAAAAGAGAATTAGGCCTTTAATGAGTTAAAGAATGAATGAAAACTGAACTTTCTCAATAAAACTCAAGATAAAACCTTAGTATTATTTCTCCTTCTATTATCCCCATGTTCTTCCTTCTCATTTGGATTTTATCCATTCCAAATTAGTTGAAGTAGTTCAATTACCTCATTTAGTTAAGTTAACCAAAACTTAACTAATATTTATTTTAGGGGAATAAATAATAATAATAATAATTAAGGGTCTTTTTTATTAAATAGTAACTAGTAGGTGAGACCCCATGTGACTCCCTTTTATTTCTTAACAAAAATAAACATAATTAGACAATAAATCAAACACATACCTCCTCGTGGCTCCTATAATTGTTTCCACAATTTGAAATTTAAATATCAGAGATATTTCAAATTATATTCAAACATGTAAATATCCACAATATCCAAAAAATGTTTGTTGTCCAAAACTTTCAACAGTCCACTGTCTTCAACAAATCAATTATAAACACATAATCAAAAACCATATTTTCCACTTTGAGAGTGAATTCTTCCTTTGTTGTTGTTGTCCCATTTGAACTTCCCTGAATTAGCCTTAGGTTGGGTGGGACCTTGAGGCTTGATCTCACTAATGACATGGGAGAAATGATTTCTCAAGTGCATATGGGAAGATACTAACTTGGATGAGTCACTTGAAGGAGAGGAGGGAGAAACAACATCTTTTCCTTTTTCATGCAAATGGTGAGCCTCGATTTTGAGTCATTTCCTTGCATGGGAGGACTGTGCAGGTGAGTGTGCAAGGAAAATTTGAGAAATTGGGTTTATAGGTGGTGGAGGAGGAGGTAATGATAAATTTGTCCAGCCACGATGGTGGGAGACTACTGGGTGAACAATATCCTTCCATTCATCATTCTTAGGAACTTCAGGTTGCAAAGATACATGGGGAGGCACATGGATACTAGGAACATTTTGGGGCTATAAGGGAGGCCTCTCTTGTCTAGGATGGAATATTCCTTACCCAATCCAATTGAAAAATCCATCTGGAAAGAGTTGGTTTAACTCTTGAGGATCGACATTGAAATGTATTGAGAATCTGGGCCTTCTAGGCTTTCTATTCTGGTTTCATTTTCGCCTATTTTTTCGGCCATGACTTCCTCTGCTGAAGAAGCTCATCATGTATGCAAAAATTATTAGCAACTATCTCTTAACAAACCATACATTACATTCTGTTAATATGAAACAAAGTTTGGCTCAACAATTAACAGCAGACCCATGCAATCCATTCCATAAAATTTAGTTAATAATTGTCACATGAGCAGGGGGGAAATAGGGTTCATGGGATATTTGGGGGATTGTAATGAGCAAAAAAGTGATATCATGACAGGGAGTAAGAACATGAATACTGCTCGACAATTAATTAAATAATTGATTGTGCAAACAATACCAAAACATATCAACTGCCATCTATCTCTATGTCATTTTTTGGCACTGTCATACATAGTTTTAATTTAATTTTAGTGAACAGGGCGTGCAAAATGAATTTGGGATCATGAGGGGATTTATAGTGAGCGAAAAAGTGAGAAAATGAGAGGGAATTATACGGATATTGTTCATAAAATAAATTAAATCAATCAATTATCATAACTCTGTTTCAAATGCAATCCAAAAAACATCCACTTCCAAGACCAAAAACATTTAATTGTTCCTCAATTGCATGCATATTTCTTGTTGTCTTCAATAAAACAATTTGATTTCCCAGAAATCTTCAATCTATACCCATCTGTTCATTCTATATAATGACTATGCAAACATTTCCAATTCCACAGTACTGGATGCTCTAATGTTGATCTCTTCTTTGAAAAATAACCAAAATATGCACATTGACCATTTTCTATATCCAATATCCATCCCTGGAAATCAAGTAATAATAGATCCAAGATTAACAATCAATAATCAATTGTCATCAAACAAAAGAAGGCCCTATTTAATCACACACAGGTTCCTTTCTAAATCTGGACAAAACCAAAGAACGCTTAATGAATCTATCATACACACAGGTCTTTGACAATGTAATTGACATAATATCTATTTGAAAACAACAATTAACCCAAAATATGTAGCCTTGAGATTGATATCCGTGTGCATTAATATGTACAAAATTCCTTTTAAAACAATCATAAACTGCACAGTGATTCCCATAAGATGTATGAAGAGAACAAAACGATATTGACACAGAGGTATCTGTTTTAAACTTTGACAGAATCATGATCGTGCTTGGTGAAAACATCACTCATACAGGTGCTTTCGAAACTTTAATGTAATCATGATCATCCTAGGATTTAACATGGGAAGAAAGACCATAATTGACTAGAAGGAAATCTCTCAGGATGTAGGTAACCATACTTTTCTTCTTTTTCAAACAAATTCATCATAGAGAGGAAACACAGAGATATGACCAAGACATGTTTTTTGATGTGAGAAAGCCCATGCATTTATAATTACCACAATCATTAAACTGGTAACCCAAAATATTGACAGACCCCATAAGGTGCCCAAGGAAGGTAGAAACAAGTCAAACTCCAAGTCGAGTTCTTTAAAATTTAAATGCAAAGAGGTAACGAAACTCTGCTTGACTTTAGAAAACACAAAGATCTCATAATCTTTTACATCCTCAAGAATTTACCAACGAGAAGCAACCACATGCAACCAATATAACCTTGGAAGAAAAGAGAGCCATGCTCTTTTAAAACACCATAGTATTTTAACTTTAACTCCTATATCTTGATAGAAACATAAGAGAATGCTCAAGTGGAAACAAGGCAATTCGATATCAACAACCCACACACACACAAATTCCTCTAAAAATTTATTTCATAGAGGAAATGAGGGTTTATTTCAACAATGAAGGATACTCGAAAACACAGAGACCATGTCTCTTTCCAGCACCCAAGAGGTCGATAATTTTTAAAAAACAATTGATAGTGAGGATTCACAACTTAACAATCGATCATTATAGAAGATATGAGAGGAGTGGGTGTGAAAAATCTCGTGAAAATAATTCCAGAGTGCAACTCGTATACATTCGATACATACACAGGCCTCTATTAAACAATCTTGGAAAAACAAGATTAGACTGTGGAAAGCTTCTGGTGAAATGATAGTAAACAACAAGCCATAAAAGCAATAGCTTGGGGCTTCGCCAAAAATAACCACACCATTATTGATAGTTAAATTGCAACTTGGATAAAGAATCACAACAATGACCGAGTGGAAAAAGGGTTGACAACAACTGATACCCAGACTGGTGGTTAAAACCCTCAATGATAAAAATCATAGATCGTTGCACCACTGTTACCATTTTTCATGGAGAATCTTCATAAAAAACCAAGCTGGCTGATTCAATAACTAATGCGTAGACTTTACAATCAATAACACCCATTTCTTTGCTTAAAAATGCCAACATTTTGCATTAATCACAAAGAACCCATAACATAATATTGAAACTTAGTCGAAAACTCAAGAAAACATAGAACCCATGCAATCTTGAGCCACCATGTAATTCATAATATAGAGAGTCCATCATGGATGGAAAGCAAAAAGCCATACCTGTGAAAAATCGCTTCAATGATGAGTTGGTTTGAGTTTTCCCCTTCCAAACCTAAAATCATGGAGCTTCCAAAACCAACAGAGAAACAATGCAACTATGCTAGGGTGATGGGATCGAGGGTGGTTTAGAGTGACATGCAGTAAATGCATGTCGTTTCCTCACCTGGCCCTATTCAATTCCATGTACGAGCCAATCCATTAACATAACATCAACCATTAAATTCAAACCATAACCATTGGATAATTCAATGCCATATCTATTGTATAGATCCGATGCCATATCCATTGTATAGTGCGCCACCAAACACATATCATAACTATACGTTAACCTTGTGTCATAACTTCAACAATAATCACATGTTAACGTTACCATATGTGCCTCCATATAACTCTTTAACAAAGAGCATAGTATAACAGCTAGGTACACCATTTCACATTTATCACAAGGTTTATATGTAATCCTTTTGTCATAGCTCTAGAACTTATACATAGTTTTTCCTTTTGGTTTGATCAAGCTCCCATTTTATTATCTTTTTCATAAATCATATATGGATTAGTAATCAATGTTATAACATAACATAACATAGCACTTGTAAACAACATAATCCTCATACCCATGGAACTGCCTTATATCACAAGCAAATATCAACATTATTTAGCAACAATGCATCAAACACCCATTTGTCATATCAAATGAAACCAAGACTACATCATAAACTATATAGGAATTTGTAGGCAACATCATAACAAAAGCAACATATAATCATAACATGTCTATATTTGCACCTCTAGTCTACAAGGGGGTCCCACCTACTAGTTAAATATTATTATCATAAATAAATAATATTGCTTAGCAATCCTTTGTGGGTAGAACCTATCATTGTGATTTTAATCATCAACAAGGCCCATTGACCCAACCAAGGTAGTCTTCCTTGTATTTATTTGTGAATATAATTATGGTTTGTGTGTGGATATAATAACTCTATGTTTTAATCATAGCATATAACTTTATTTATGTTATGTTTTAGTAATACACTTGATATCATGCAATATAGATGTGTGGTAATTCTGAGTGAGTGAGATTTTTGATGTGCAATATAAGATTTCTGAGTACAACATACATTTCTGAGTAAGTACTTGTTATCCTTGTGTGTGTATGTAGATAATCATTTGTTAGATTGAATTATTTAGTATTTGTTTATATTTTGAAACTCTAGGGACAATTAAGATCTCCATATCTCACCATACATGGGCCTATAATGGAGTATATCACCATACCTAGAGTTTCTTCCAAAATTGATTAGGCTACATATTGCAAATATAGGCACTGTCAAGATCTCCATCTCTCACCCTACATGTACCTATAATGGAGTGTCTTACTACACCTAGTATTTATTTGTTAAGAACCAAGGACCTAAATACAAAATACCACAATAGTACCAAAGATATCTTAATACAATCACCACACAAGATATATGGAACAATATAGAAAACCACCACTTTATTATATCAAACCCTTAGGGTAGGGAAACACCACACAATGGATCCTATTATAGAAGGGATCATCTCTTTCTCACTTTCCTCTTTGAGAGGGAATCCTCTTATTGAGATACCACTCCAAATACAATACTTCTTTTCATGTCCCATTACATTTCTTGAACCCTTTATGAAGAAATTGAGCATAAGAATATTAGGACAAGAAGATTGGCAAAAAAGGCTTCAAGCCATAATTCTCAACATTGTATTCATCTTAATGATACAAATATATAATACAATAATGAAACCATCTCAATTGTTCTCACATCAACACCTCATTAGGAGATAAGGTAGGAGGAGACAGTATAGGAATCTAGAGACATACTTAGGATAATAACTATATCCTAGCATGTAAAATATACAAAGGTGGTATACTAAGACTTAATGATTGTATATGAGAAAGAGGATAAAATTCCCCCCCTCAATCAGAAGTCCAAACAAAAATACAAACAAAGCAAGTGCATAAGTTGGTATATCTCCATGTCTTCATGTTGAAACTCCTGAGCTGAGCCACAATGAAGAATTGCCTGAAAAACCACCAATCTGGATGTTGAATTTGTTCATCTAAGATAAACTGGAAGAGAGATGAGATATGGAAGTGAACAACTACAATATTTGAACATTCCTTGATTTATTTGACAAATCGATCATTTTTCCAAGTATTTGAGCTAGAAGAATCTGATGTCTTCTGCTAATTGGTGAACATGTATTATCACCACTCTACTATCATTGTATAACCGAAATGCTCTATGAATCTGTGGTTTGGGATGACCACTAACCAATTGATACCATGTATTTGATGGTTTTTGGATGACCACTAACCAATCTTGACACTTTTAGGTGTCCAACAACATCCCAATGTATCATGTGTATGATTCAATTGCAATTCATTGAATCATAATTCTGCCAAAGTCTGTCATCTACATGAAACAGTTTCCCATTTGGCAAATTTCATTCCCATCTAGCATACTTGATGTTTGTTGTTTTCGAAACTTTATGTCTGACAACCATCTTCAATTTCATCATCAATTCCCCCCTTTGTCAACTGAAAGGAGAGCTGACAAGTGGTTTCATGAAACATCATTAATGGAATTTTGAACTCTCCCCCTTAAGGTGCATGAGAGTTTCATCATTTTACTCCCTCCTTTGATGATCAAGAGAGTACCATATTTGTTCCATTTGAGTAAAACACAAAGTGGGCATGCAGAAAAAAACACATGTTATCTCATCATGTGAGGGCCATGCTCGAAATCTATGCCATAAGGGTACCACTTATGTGAGGTAAAAAAATGTTATGTTCTACAAGATTGGTCTTTACTCAAGATTTAATTCTTCGGTAAGACTTATATAATCTCTTGGTTGTTGATGACCATTTATGAGGATCGATCCACTCATAGTGAATCTTCAATCTTGCAGGTTTCTTCAGTGTTGAACATCTGTCTAAAGAATGGTTATGCTTGCCACAATGCTGGCAAGGATGGAGATCAAAACACTTATTCTCCATGTGACCAACTCGATTACAATGTTGGCACTTAACATCCTGATCGTCAACATTTGAAGTTGAATTTTCTTGAAGGAATCCAATGCTCACAAACAAAATTGGTTTGGAGTAATTTGTAATATGAAAACTGTTTTGATTTTCATATCCTAATCCATGTTAATTCCTATTGAAGTGTAATTCTTCCCAAGGTCTGATGATGGGCTTGGAAAGATCATGTTGTACTTGTTGACATGCTTCACATTTACTTTCACTTATACTTTTTATATCACTGTGTGCTTTGACATCTTTTGTTTGCGATTCATTTTTATTGGAATTTTCTTTTGAAGTTGACTTGATGAGGTTCTCCTTCACTGACTGTTGATCATCATCATCATTATCATGATCATCATAATCATCATAGAGAGGGTTGTTCTGAAAAAAAACTAGTTTAGAAAACTTCATTTGATGTTGACTTTTGAGTTCTATCAACTCATCATTCAATAGATGGGATTGTTCTTGTAGAATTATAACTTTAGTTTGCATCACTTGCAAACAAGTTATCACTCACTAAAGAGTTTCTTTGTTCATTATCATTGTGTTGTCTTTAGTGATGTTTATTAGAGTGTTCAAAAACTCTAATAATTTGAGAATTCACTCCATTTGAACATGCTTGCTTGGACCTCTCATTCACTTTCTCTTATATCTTGTTTGTACTCGCTCACTTGAACTTGCTTCCAGGAAGTTGAGGATGTCGGTTACCACCAAAAATGCATCCAAAAACTTGTGATGTTTTACAATGATTTGAGTTAAACTACTCAACCTTGTCAATTTCGACTCAAAATTACAATGAATCTTTGGTGTCAAGCTCAACCAAGAATGCACCCAATTACAAAGAAATTCAACTTGATCTGATTGGACACTTACAAAATAATTATAGTTGATCTTGATTATTTACAAAAAATACTATGTTCAAGTTTACAATAAATGTTGATTTCAAAGTTGAGTTTATCTTCAAATTTGATGATGCTTAGAGTCCTTGATTATGAGCTTGATGTGTCCAATGTTGATGTGATTGCCAATTTGATATCTTCATTGCTTCTTAATTGAGATCTTTGATTGTGCTTCTGTGTTTCGTAAATGTTAAAATTTCAATTGTGTTTATGTCAAAACTAGATAATAAAAAATATAAGTCTCCATGAAAATATCACCAACACATACTACACAAGGTGTACCTAATATCCCCTTATTCAATTTCAGGCGGATCTAGGACACAAAGAAAAATATTTCAATTTTATTAAGAGTATCACTATTACAATAAAAATTCTCAAATACATTTTGAAGCTATCTTGGTTTTCATCAACAATATAAAATTTCAATGGATCATCGGGATTAAGCTTCCCTCCTAAACTATGAATCTTCAAGTACATGAATACCCTAGATAAATCCTCTTATCACATAAATCTTCTTATCACTCCACTTTCATTTCATAAAGTCATTTCACTCTACTTTCATAAAGTTACATAGATATAAAGCAATATTTTTATCATAATACTTTATACTCTTTAAAAACTTTAAAGATTCAAATCCATATAAAGCATCCATGAAAAAATCATCACAACACACTATGAAGAGTTGAAAAACAGGCATTTAGGTCCCTTTTAATTGGTTTGGAATAGTCTTTAACAAAAACTCCCTACTTTGAGAATTATGTGCAATATTTGGCACCTTATACTTCAACTGAATGCATTGAATCCCGCAAAATACTGCATGGGATATTAAATCGCATGGGAGGCTAAATCATTGGCATATTTTAGTGTGGCATATCACTGGATGGTGCATTTATTTTCCATAGATATCCAAATGGTGGATCTCTATTTGACGTATCTAGATGCGTGGTTTTCTTCTCTGCAAATAGGTGTTTGGTGAGATATCTGGACCAATTTCTCTACCCCAGTCAAAATCTATGTTCTTTATTCACCAAAAATCCCACTCAATTTAACTCACACAGTCATTACAGGTCTTTGTAAAAAAAATGGAATCAAAATTTCTTACTGTTAGGTTATGAAAAAGGTATAAATATCTTCCTTTTTCCCACATTTCATGATATCATCTTGATTGACTTTTCGGTTATTTAGGAGAAAATAGGATAGAAAATGAATAATATACTCTTTAGAGTTATTGTTTAAATTAGATTACATAGATCCTAAAATACGATTGGAATTGTTTGGTTTTATTATAGGATTGGTTAACTATTGTCAAACCCAATATAGCAAAGGAAATCTTGAAGATGTGCAAGCTATTGGAGGGTGAGGAATTTATGGCGCAAGGCAGTTTTGAAGATGATTGAGTTTCTTATATTGTAACTTTATAATAGTAAATAAATCCTGAGGATATCTCGATCCTCAGGATAGCTTAATTTACCCAGATTATTGTAATATATAAGGGGTAAATGGATCCTGAAAAGATATAGAAGAATTGCACCCAAGAAATCAGAACTTAGAATTGCTTTGCATTAGCAGTTTTTTATAAATGTTGTACCAGCTATGAAATCAATATAAGATTTGGACGATTTTACCATTTCTAAATACTGAGTTTCGAATAGCAGTGCTTCTAAAGACCAAGGGCCCAGTCTGAACGAGCTATTGTTCGACCTGTAATTGTATCAATTCAATTTATGTTTTTTGATTCAAAACTCTTTTACATTAATTAAGATGAATGCATAAGCGAGTTAACAATTTCATGTTGATTGTATATAGTAGATAGACATTTACTTCAAGTATTAATGGTTGTTGTTTCAATTTCTATTACTGATATTTGATGAGTGACAGTTCCTCATAAGTTCATATGCATTATTCCTTTCACTTAGTTTACGTTTGATGTTCCTTTCACTTAGTTTACATTTGTTGTTCCTTTCACTTAGTTTAAATTTGATGTTCCTTTCCATTAAGACTTAGTTTAAATTTGATGTTCCTTTCCGTTAAGATATAGCTGTTGTTCCTTTCAAAAGAAGTACCATTATTGTCTCTTTTGATTGGATTATAGTCGTTGTTTCTTTCCATAGATAGAGTAATTCGCCTTTTTCCTTTCCAGTAATTTGATTCATAATAATAGTCAATTCTGCAAGTCTTTATTTAGATTCAATTACTTATTTTAGTTAAAATGAATTCAATAGATTAATTAGTTCCTTTCCATTGCACAGCATTAGATTTCAAATCCTATAATATTTAATGAATGTTTGAGGAACTTGATTGTTGATAAACTCAGATTTTCTTTAACTACACGATTTTAGCCTCTATGAGCTATCCGCATAGACTTTGTTGATATTCTTGAGATAAAAGATGAATCCTCGAGTTGATAAATTAATGTTAAACTAAGGCTATTTTTAGACATCTTTAGACCGCAACATTTTGGCGTCGTTGCCGGGGAATATCTGATAGTTGATCCAATCGCCAATGCCCCCATGAAGGCAATTCCCCTACAAAACCTGCCAACCTTTCATGGATTAATCTCAGAAGACCCGGACACATTCTTATTTGAATTTGGTGTCCTATGTAGAGGGTATGATTACACCTCTGAACCCCAAAAATTAAAATTTTTCCCCTCAACTTTTAAAGGAGCATCTCTACGCTGGTTTATGGGATTAGGGGGCAGAACTATAAACTCATGGGATGAGATGAAATAGGCCTTCTTGACAAAATCTCAGGATTATTGTAGAACCAGAGACTTAAAAGATGAAATATTTCAAATGAATGCAAAAGAAAATGAATCATTAGAAGAGTATGTTGAGATATTTCAGTATAATTTACAAAGATCACCCTATGGTACATTACCGGGTGAAGTACTTAAGGCAACTCTGATTAAGGGTATGAAAGATGAATGGGTAGAAACATTTAATTTAATGGGGAAGGGTGATGTTTATCAAGAAGCTTATGATGACATCATCCTATTGTGCATCAGGTGCTCAAGGGGAAGTTCACAGACCAGATCAGGGATGCGTATCCCCCTCACCAGAAATAAAAATACTACCAGTGGGGGGGGTGTTACGTGAGATGAAGTTGGTAATCTCTTAGAAAACTTCAAAACAGGTATTTTGACCACTCTGACTACACAATTGGATGTATTGTAGGCCAAACAGAAAAAAACAGAAGCAGAACAAATGTTGGCCATATTTTTCCACAGATGTAGAAGAAAACATGGTCCAAGAGATTTCCCTTTAGATGTGGTTCAGGTTTGCGCTATCTACACTAAAGATCATGACACGGAACAATGCCCATCGCTTCCTGGAATGAAATTTGTCTTTAGAGAAGTGGAAGAATAAAAAGATTCATTATATTTGATGGCTCAACATTGTCAATGGCAGAATCAGCCTCCAAATACACTACAGGACCCTTCCTCTTTCTTCTCTGGACAACATAATCAGCAGAAAAATCTTGGTAGCACATGGCAGGGTCAGTCATTTACTGATCAGAACTGGCAACCCCAGCAATACCCACCTACAAATCCCACTTAGCAAAACTAGCCCACTGCAAATCCTGCCTGGCAGAATCAGCCAACTACAATTTCCACTTGGCCTAACTCATAATATCCCACCTTATCCTGGAAAAACTCAAATAACAACATCTACCCTTCACAGTGGCCCAACATGACTACCCAAAACCCAAATTGGAATCAGAATCGGCAGTGCCCCATGGAGATGGCCCCTCAAACTCAGCCTACGTTACAAGCACCACTCCAACTACCCCAGAATCTGCAATCACAATTGCACCCTCAATTACTAGCCCAGCCTCACCCAAATCCAAATAACAAACTGGCTCAACTCATCCAGATTATGGAGAATGGGGAAGGAGAGACCATCTTGGTAGGGTGCAATGAACTATAGTTGATCTCGAGGTGCATAATCTCTCCTGAGGAAAATAATGTCTTTCAAGAGAAGGAGAATGAAAAACAACCAACAATAACACCCTCGACTGTGGTAATAATAGAAGAAATCAAGCAGGGGGGAAACACAGTCGAATCAGAAGATATTGATAAGGATGCAATGCCCTCCCCTCCATTCCCTGAAATATTGATGATAGAAAAACCGACTGTATATCCCAACTTCGACATTGTAGGGAAAATCAAGAATTTATATATCAAGATTCCACTCTTGCAAGCTCTTCAAGACATCCCAATTTACGCAAAAATGATCAAGGATCTATGTGGGAGAAAGCCCGTTCGAAAAATTAAAGATCCATCATCAACAGTACATGTGGTAGGAGCCTTGTCTGATCTAATTTTAGGTAGAGAAGAACTGGTCAAATATGCAGATCCGGGGAATCCCATAGTGGCAGTTCATATCCAGGGTTGTTCTTTTACAAATACACTAGTTGATTTGGGAGCATCCATCAACATCCTAACTATGGAAACCTGCAATACCCTGGGTTTTGACTCCTTCGAACCCACCACAATAATGTTATAGTTGGAAGATCGATCAGTAGTTCGACCAGTTGGCACATTACATGATATATCCATCTCCATCGACTGTTGGGAATATCCAATGGACTTCCTCATCATCAACCCAAGAAGTGGACTTGAAAGGCATCCATTGATACTGGGTAGACCATGGCTTGCAATAGAAGATGCATACATAGGATGTTGAACAGGTAATATGACAATCACTATTTGGGGTATCACAAAGAATATCATTTTATATCCTCCTGCTAAGCCAAGCCCAACTTTTGTATATCCACAATTGCCACCACTGTGATACCTAGAGAAGGATATTTCGAGCCCCTCTTATGTTGGACAAAGCCCTCAGACATAAAAACCAGCTATAGGATGATGTAATCAGTGTTTTTATCAATAGTTTAGCCACTGTGAGCAACCCAACCTACCAGATACTCGAAGTTGTTCTAGACTATGAATCACAGGGAGACCTGCTGGAAGACTTAATGGAACAAAAAAATCCAACTACATCCGTTCATAACAACAAACTAGTCGATATTGCACCAGGGAGGTCTCTAAACATCAATGCCAATTTAGATGAACAATAGAAACAAAATCTAATTCAAGTCCTCTCCAAATACCAACAAGCTTTTGCATGGGAATATTTTGATATGAAAGGTATTGATCTGCAACTCTGCACACACCACATTTACATTGAAAGAGACACTCAACCTATCCGACAGACGCAGAGGAGACTGAATCCCCATATCATGGATATCATTAAAGAAGAATTACAAAAGTTGTTGGACATAGATTTTATATATCCCATCTTAGATAGTTGGTGGGTTTCCCCATTAGTGATCATCCCAAAGAAAAATGGGAAATGGTGAATCTGTGTTGACTACAGGGAACTTAACAAAGCCACTCAAAAAGACCACTTTCCTTTTCCTTTCATAGATTAGGTCCTAGATACTTTGGAAGGGAAGAAATTATTTTCTTTCCTAGATGGTTTTAGTGGGTACAATCAGATTCATATTTC
>JASDQU010190460.1:0-10766 GCA_032191745.1 Picea mariana
AGATAAGATTGGTTTTACAGTGATGATCAAGGCAAATGCAGGTGGTGGAGATCATGGAACGTAGCCTTTGGGAATGATGGAATTTATTGTAACATCCCACTCTGGCACACTGAGTGAACTTATTCTTTGAGGACACTTGCTCGCAAGTGATTTGGATTATTATGTTATTAAAAAATTTTATTTTGATTATGAGGCGTTATGGGTTGATGTCATGTTGTTTTGCTGCATTGACATAGACAAGTGTTATTGACCGAGTTTTACTGAGTGTGTAGGATTTCGGACCTCGAGGATGCAAAGGCATCGATGGAACCCCTTGGAATCTGAAATGAGTCGGGGAGTGAACTAATGGGGTTTGATTGTTTTATATGTGAAATTAGTGCATCTGATTAGATGATATGATATGGATATATTTCTGACATGATTTGTTGATGATGTAGGTTGATGATAGCTTGCCAACTAGACTCACATGTGGAGTAGAGGGGTCATGCTCGACTACTAGAGATGTTGAGGGAGAGGTGTGGATAGCAGCCCTGCCACAGCCTACTAGCACTCCCGTTGTGGTTTGAACTGTATGTTAATGATTACCTAGTTCGAGAGGACCCACAATGTCGTGAGGGCAGACTGCGACAGTCGCTCACAATGATTATAAGGGGCATGCAATAAGGCAGGGGCCTCATTCCTTAGAGGCCCTTAGTCTCCCATAATATCACCTGGTGGAGTATTGACTCCATGGGTTTTTTATGTCTACCAAGTCAGTCAAGAGGCGAGTGGCACCCTTGGAGCACATGGTGCATCCTGAAGGGGACGTCATGCAAGAAAAATGGAAAGAGGTGAGCGGTACCCTTGGAGCACGTCATGCGTCCTGAAGGGAACATCGCATAAGAGAAACAGAAAGAGGCAAGTGGCACCCTTGGAGCACCTAGTGTGTCCTGAAAGGCATGTCGTGTGGTTAGTTAATAATTGGATAAACCTAGATGGCTTTAGGACAATAAAGTGTTAAGGAATATTTGAAACATTTCCCTAAAAAAATGTCGCCCAGCCTACGAAAATAAGGTCTAGGTCTAAATTTTGCTGGTGGTAACATTTTACCTATTTATAAAAAATAATAATAAAAATAAACATATATAAAAATAAAAAATAAAATAAAATAAATAATAAAGATAATCTTCATTAATCTTATGACAAGGGGGTAAGCAATTAAAGTGATTTATAAAAATGTTTTGGAATAAAACTTAAAAAGGGGAAATGATTGTTTTACTTTATTATGCTAATTAAAAATTTAATTCATTAAAAAAAGGGGGAAAAAGAGGAAAAAGGGGAAAAAGGGTAAGTTTCTGCACATGCCTTTTTGAGTTTAATTAAAAAGGAAAAAAGGGGAAATCTAAAATAATTAGGAAACTAGGAAAAAGTGGGAACCATAAAAGAAAAGGGGAAACACTAGGAAAAAGCAGTTAGTCCAACTTAGTAAGGTATCTACCATTTAAGAACTTTCTAATTTAAACTGAACTAGCAAATTAATAATGGGGAAAGTCATTAAAACCTGTAAGGGAATTTGGGGACACCTAGGAGCGATTCTAGGAGTGACTCTAGGTGGATGAGGGAAATAAGGGTAATTAATTAATTAAAGAAATTAGTTTTTGGAGGGACGAAGGGGATGGGTGACACATGTACGAGGAGGATTATTATGAATTAAATTAATGAATAGTAAATTAAAAGGGATTTTGGAAAAGTAACTGAGTTAGAAAATCTACATAACAGAGGGAGGAGGAGGAAGAGGATCTCTTCTGTTTGGCGTAGCGTTACACTGCAGAAATCTATACTTGATTGACTTATCTTGTGGGAGTTAGGATACCCAGCTGGTGAGGAGTGGTAGCTTGGCCTTGCAAGGCAAGCTTGGAGCTAGTTGATTCTCTGGATAGTGTGTGTGGCCCCTTTGTGGCTCGGGGGGCTAAGGGGGAAGAAGAGTACCCCAAGCGTTGGTTGGGAGGTACCAGTGAAGTATCATTGGTCAGAAAGCCAGAGTTGTACGAAGCATGCGGGACATCAACTCAGAGCAGGTGTTTGGGCAACAGTACGCTTCCTTTATTATTGCATGGTAGATTTTTAGTATGATATATTCTTTAGTTCTGCATGTTTATTGGGTATGGAAAATGATTGTCTTAGTATTCTAGTTGATGACTGAAATTTTCTCCATAGCCATTAGCTCGATGTTGATTTTCCCATGGCCTTCGATCCCTACATGTCTTGACCATCCTATGGTATATTGATTCATGATGATTGAGGTTGTGTTTGCCTATCGTCCCTAGCTCATCAGTCCTCGCCTGAGCAGTCAGCCAGGAGCCTAATCTATGGTCATTGCTTCGGCGTTAATAGACCTATGGATCTCAATGCCCTCCTTTTTTGTGCGTGGATGATGAGCGAAGGATGTTCCTACCAGTTGTCTACCCCTGTTGGTTGCTCTTGTTGACTATGGTCATGGTGTTTCTGATGAACGTTTACCCTGAGCCTTGTACATCTTCGTTCCATGTGGTTTACTTCTGCACCTAAATTTATTTGAGAAGGATTTTCCTGCGTTTTTGCTTGGGCTGTGATTTTTTTTTTCCATGCTTTAATTCATTTGAAAAATGAATTAGTTATGATCCCTGTCTGCGTTTTTGCTTGGGTTGTGATTTTTTTCATGCTTTAATTCATTTAAAAAATGAATTAGTTATGATCCCTGTCTGCGTTTTTACTTGGGCTGTGATTTTCTTTTCCATGCTTTAATTCATTTGAAAAATGAATCAGTTATGATCCTTGTCTGCATTTTTGCTTGGGCTGTGATTTTTTCCATGGTTTAATTCATTTGAAAAATGAATTAGTTATGATCCATGTCTGCGTTTTTGTTTGGACTGTGATTTTTTCATGCTTTAATTCATTTGAAAAACAAATTAGTTATGATCCCTATCTGCATTTTTTTCTTAGGCTACGATTTTTTCCCATGCTTTAATTTATTGAATAACGAATTAGTTATGATCCCTGTCTGCGTTTTTTT
Source organism: Picea mariana (assembly GCA_032191745.1). Taxonomy (NCBI): domain Eukaryota; kingdom Viridiplantae; phylum Streptophyta; class Pinopsida; order Pinales; family Pinaceae; genus Picea; species Picea mariana. The sequence continues at coordinate 3,032 of JASDQU010190460.1, forward strand.
TATTGGGCTATGATTTTTTTTTCATGCTTTTAATTCATTTGAAAAATGAATTAGTTATGATCCATGTTAGTGTTTTTCTTGGGTACCCCAGGCGAATGAAAAATGAATTATCGATCCATGTCTGCGTTATTGTTTTGGTATCCCACATGAATAAAAAAAAAGGGGTTTTATTATCACTGTCTGCGTTTTGTTTGGTATCCCTGTCTGCGTTTTTGTTGGGTACCCGAGGCGAAGGAAAAATGAATTCTTTATCCTTGGCTGCAATTTATTTAGTATTCCGAAGAAATCATAAGTGTTCACCTAGGTTGCATCATTAATCAAACATCGAATTTATTTGGAAGGCTTTAAACTCTGCAATTTGCCCCATTCCATTTTTAATTATCAGTTTCCCCATTCCATTTTTAAATGACAATTTTCCCCATTCATTTTTTTTAATCGATAGTTGCCCCAATTCATTTTTAATTAACAGTTTCCCCATTCCATTTTTTATAAATGACAGTTTGCCCCATTCATTTTTTTTTTAATTGACAGTTTGCCCATTCTGATTTGCCCCATCCCATTTTTGACAGTCAGTTCATAACTTGATTAAAGGCGCATTATATATTCAGTTGTGTTTATTTAGATTATATGGCGAATGATCAATCTACCTACATTCGGAATGGCATTGTTAACAATGGCATTGGTTGCATTAAATGGCTCTGAAGGGCATTAATTATGACTAGGCTTTTGGCATTAAATAAAATTAAAAGCATATGGCAACAAATCTCATTGAATGTATGTGGCTCTAATTTCTCATTAAATATTTGTCTCTAATGTCTCATTAAAAGTACATGGCTCTAATTTCCCATTGAATGTATATGGATTTAACGGCATTGTCACTTCCTAGCAGATTCCTTTAAGGTTAATAGACGGTTGTCATTTTGGTATCGTTAGTGTAGACAGACCACATGTTGTGATGTAATGTGTTAATAAGTATTTCATTATAGTTTTCTACATTGATATGGTAAAGGTTGTTTTATGATGTCAAATGCTAGTTAGATTACAATTTGGAATTAATTTAGAATTTCCCTTTTAGATCGTAAGAATGATAAAATTGATATGTATTCAATGTTATTTAGATGGTATTTATTGACTGGTTAGACTTGATAAAAGGGGTGGGTGGTTGACAAGTCTTGTATTGGGTTATGTCTTCCCTGGTAGTCATCCTCTAGTGTCTCGTTAACCTGTTGTTGGGGTTTGGGTGTGGTTTCTCTCGGTATTCGGCTCCTAGCACGTCGGATTTTTCTAGAGTCCTCGGTCCAGATATGAGGTGTGGTGCCAAGGTTTTGACGCGGTTATCACCTGGGGATGGCATGATTCTTGATGAGGGGATCATGGCATGCCCTATTGGACAGCAGAAAATGAGAACTTGGTTGGAGTCAGTGCGTTCAGTATGAGTGTTGTCAAGCATTGTAAGTTGCCTTTGGCACCGGGGTGGAACACCTTCATGCGTTGAGTCCACGTGCCTTGAGGCTCTAGTATTGTTCATCTTTGTTTGGGTGTCAGGAGGGGGATGTTGTCCCTTAGCTCACAGGCGTGCCTTGTTTGCATCAGGCGAGTAGTCATTCCTCCTTTGTTCTACGCATGTTTTCCTAGTTTCCCTTATGCCCGGGGCGTGGAGTCATAGTTGCATGTTGCCTTGACGGTGCGCTTGCGTTCATCATCAGTTGTGTGGATACTATTGACGTCATCACCTTCTTGCATTTAAAAAAAAAAAAAGCACTTTCCATTTCTCATGTAGTCGTAAAACCAAGGACTTTACATTTGGTATCAGAGCAAGTTCAACCCGCGACTTGGGATCACTACAGCTTTCATTGTTATGATTTTATTATAATGTTGCTAATTGAGTTGACTTGTATCCGTCCAGGTGATCATGGTTAGAGGGCATAATGGAGGAAGATGATGGGATGCTAGGGAAGGAGGCGTGACACCTCCAATAGCATCCATGCCTGAGGGGTCTAACCCCCAGGAAGATGAACAGGTTGTCGGGCAAGAGAAGATAGCAGTGGGTGATGTGGTTGGAATGATGAGATCTTTTCAGTGCATGTCTGAGGCATTGATTAGCCATTTGGACAGAGATGAGGCCAGAGCATCGGCACCCCTCGAGGGTCCACTGCACACTTCAGTCGGTACTGGTAGCATTCACCATGAACTTGAGAAGGTCAAATTTATCGAGTTCTTTGGTGCCCCAGACGGCATAGTTGTCGAGGCATGGTTGGAGAATATGGCGATGTTCTTTCCACTTCATGACTATACCTCCAACATGAAGCTCTACATGGCGGTATTTCAACTAAAGGGGAGCGCTCTACTATGGTGGAAGATGCTCCTACCAAAACTAAACATGGTCGTCGAAGGCATGTCATGGGAACTGTTCAAGGAAAGGTTCCGAGAGAGGTACCTATCAGAGGAATTCATTGAGTGTCAGCTTAACAAGCTCAATGCCTTACAATAGGGCATCCATATGGTGCTTGAGTATGAGGCCCATTTTATAGAACTACTCTGGTATGCTCTGCATCTTAACACTAATAAACTTAAGGTCGACAGGTTCATGTTCGGCCTTAATGGTAGCATACATGAAAAGGTTAGGATTTTGATGCCTCAAACCTTGCATGATGTCATCCAGAAGGCCCTCATAGTAGAGGAGGAGCTTATCAGTGGAGGTCAGAGTAGGACTCCAGTGAGACCAGCAGGGCAGGTGTCAACTGGTGTGCAGCAGCATCAGACACCAACCAGACATACGCCAGGATATCGTGGCTTCCAGAGAGGATCCACTTTTACTACACCTCAGCGATCGACACCTCAGCAGTGGACACCTTATCGGGGACCACAGCATCAGCAGCAGCATCGGCCGCAGTAGTAATAGTTTAGGCATGTTTAGTAGAACAGACCAGGATTCCAGGCCAATGGGCCGTCATATTCTACTTCGAGTACCAGGAGTATTGGACCGAAGAAGGGGTGTTGGATGTGTGGGGAGTCACACTACTAGCACGACTTCCCTGTAGAGAGGACTAGAGCATCTAGATCATCCAGACCCACTACCATGGGAGATATGGGCAAGGCCCATTGGATTCATGCAATGGTGAATAACCACTAGGAAGAACACCAGTCGACTGTGCTTGAGACGTCAGGTACCATCGTTGACCAGCCCCTTAGTATTTTGATAGATCCTGGTGCTACTGAGAGTTTCATTTCTGGTGCAGCGCTAAAAAGGATTAAGGTAAAGGTAGTCGAATAGGATGAGTTTAGCTTCATAGAGATGGCTTCGAGAGCCAAACAGAAGGTTGGAGGAAAGGTTATGGGCTATATCCTTAACCTGGGAGAGTTTGTCACCGGGGCCAACCTGTACGTCATGATCTTAGGATCTTATGACGTCGTGATCGGTATGGACTGCCTAGAATCGCATGAGGTGATACTAAACTGTAAGATGAAATAGTTGAGATTGGTCAATGATGAAGGACAGAGACGTGTGATTGTAGGTCAGAACCAGGAATTTCCCTGAGGTTCATCTCTTCCTTGCAGCTACATAAGATCATGCACAAGGAGTGCAAGCTTTATGTGATCCTTGTGTTAAATGAGAAGGGAGTGGCAGAAGGTCTAGAACACCTTCCGGTGGTGAGAGAGTTTGCAGACATCTTTTCGGAGGAGTTACCTGGGATGCCGCTAGAGAGGGAATTGGAGTTTACTATAGACTTAAAACCAAGGATTGAACTGATAGCAAGAACTCCTTATCGGATGTTGACCCCGGAGTTACAGGAGTTGAGAATGCAAATGAAGGAATTGTTGGACCTAGGACTGATACGTCCAAGTGTGTCATCGTGGGGTGTGCCTGTTATTTTCATACGAAAGAAGGATGGGTCGTGGAGGCTATGCATTGACTACCATCAATTCAACAAGGCATTGATCAAGAATTAGTATATGTTGTCGAGGATTGATGATCTGTTTGATTAGATGAAGGGTGCGATGGTGTTCTCAAAGATCAATTTGCGATCAGTGTATCACCAGTTACGTATCAAGGAGGATGATGTCCCTAAGACTGCCTTTAAGACGAGATTTGGAAATTACAAGTTTATTGTTTTACCGTTTGGACCGACAAACGCCCCAGGGGTATTTATGATTTTGCTGAATGGGGTATTCTGCGAGTACTTGGACAAGTTCATCCAAGTATTCATTGACAATATTTTGATTTATCCTCGGATGATGGAGGAGCATGACGAGCACTTGCGCTTGGTACTACAGTGTCTAGGAGAGAAAAATTTGTATGGGAAGTTGTCCAAATGCTCATTTTATCAATCGAAGATTCACTACTTAGGGCATGTCATATCCAGTGAAGGTATTGTTGTGGATCTAGCGAAGTTTGAGGCTATTATGGAATGGCTTGCACCGATGAACATCCTGGAAGTACGTAGCTTCATGGGTCTAGCAGGATACTATCGACGGTTCATCGAGGGATTTTTAAAGATAGAAAATCCAATCACGGAGTTGTAGAAGAAGAAAAAGAAGTTTGATTGGACTGAGAAATGCATAGAAGTTTTTAGGAGGCTCGGGGAGTTTTTGACAATGGCACCAATACTAAAAGTCCCTAACATGGATGCAGACTTCTTGGTATGCACTGACGCATCCAAGGAAGGCTTAGGTGGAGTCTTAATGCAAGATAGTCGAGTGATCACTTACATCTCGAGGAAACTGAGAAGGCATGAGGAGAACTACGCGACGCATGATTTGGAGTTCTTAGCCATCGTATATGCCTTGAAAGTTTGGAGATACTACCTTGTTGGATGAAAAATTGAACTAAAGACGGACCACTATGGAATACAGCACATCTTTATGCAAAGTGACCTGAACGCGCGACAACGACGTTGGTCTAAATTGCTTAGTGAGTACGAATCCGAGATTACTTACATAAAAGTAACAGTGAACCAAGTGGCAGATGCATTGAGTCGGAGACTACACATCTTTTCGGTGTTACCTCTTCAGACAAATCTACATGAAAAGATTCTGACTTTACAGTGTGACAATGACTGGTACAAAGAGGTCGATGGTTTTAATGGACAAAACACAATAATGGTACCAAGATTTGAAGGATTTACTTTTGACGATGATGGATTACTGAGGTTTAAAAATCGGATTTACATACCACCGAAGGACGAGTTGAGGAGCTTGATCCTAAGTGAGGCTCATAGAGCAGTCTACATGGCTTACCCGGGAGTCACGAAGATGAGTGAGGACCTTAAACCCTTATTCTTCTGGAAGGGAATGAAGACATACATAGTAAACTATGTGGCCATATGTTTAGAATATCAGCAGGTAAAGGTTGAGCATAGACATCCAACAGGATTACTACAGCCACACGCTATTCCAGAATCAAAATGGGAGGTTATTTCGATGGATTTTATTGTTGGATTACCACTGATGGCAAGGAGAAATGACTCAATTTTCATAGTAGTAGACACTCTGACAAAGAGTGCTCACTTTATTCTTGTGCGTATGACTTATCAGGCACCTGACATAGCTAGAGTTTTCATTAGTGAGATTGTGAGGCTGCATGGCATGCCTAAGAGGATTATATATAATCAAGGATCGGTGTTTACTGGATGATTTTGGACGAGTTTCCAAGAGGCCTTGGGAACCCAACTTAACTTCAGTACTGCATATCACCCAGAGACTGACAGGCAGATCGAATGAATGAACTAGATCTTGGAGGACATGTTGCGCATGTATGTGTTGGACCAACAAAAGCGTTGGGAAGAATTCTTACCACTGGAAAACTTTGCTTATAACAACAGTTACCAGAGCACCATTAAAATGGTGCCTTTCGAGTTTCTTTACGGGTGACCGTGTCAGATGCCTTTGAGTTGGGATCGACTTGAGGATAGGGTCCTGGTGGGACCAGAAGTGATCCAAGAAATGGAAGAGAAAATGCAAACAATAAGACAAAGGATTAAACAAGCACAAGATCAACAGAAGAGTTATGTCAATGCGCACTGTGTTGATCGTAGTTACGAGGTTGGCGATCAAGTCTTCTTGTGTCTTAAAACTCATAAGAGCTCGATCAATTTTGGAAAGGGAGCTAAACTCTCTCCTAGGTTTGTGGGACCTTTTGAGATTGTGGAGAGAAAGGGGCCCATGGCCTATCAACTAGCCTTGCCTGATTCCTTGAGGCATATGCACGATGTTTTCACATATCTGTTTTGAGACATTATATTAGTGATCCTACACATGTTATTGACATGAGTTCCTTGCAAGTATTGGACAAGGAGGTGTTCACGGCTGAGTCGATCCACATCTTGGATCATCGCATTCGACAGATACAGTGTCGAATAGTAGATAAGGTCAAGGTCTAGTGGGACAACTATAGTCCACACTCGGCGACCTCAGAGGAAGCATATGATATGCGCTAGTAGTTTCCATTTTTTTTTGATAGATAGACTTATGATATTGTGATACACATTATTTCAGCACTTATACTGTGAAACTTCGGGACGAAGTCTAGACCAAGAGGGGGTGTATGTAACATCCTGCTCTGGCGCACTGAGCGAACTTATTCTTTGAGGACACTTGCTCGCAAGTGATCCAGATTATTATTCTATTAAAACATTTGATTTTGATTATGAGGCATTATGGGCTGATGTCATGTTGTTTTGTTGCATTGACATAGATAGGTGCTATTGACTCGGTTTTACTGAGTGTGCAGGATTTCAAACCTCGAGGATGCAGAGGCATTGATGGAACCCCTTGGACTCTGGATCGAGTCGGGGAGTGAACTAATGGGGTTTGATTTTTTTATATGTGATAGTAGTGCATCTGATTAGATGATATGATATGGATATATTTCTGACATGATTCATTGATGATGTAGGTTGATGATATCTTGCTGACCAGACTCACATGTGGAGTAGAGGGGTCACGCTCGACTACCAGAGATGTTGAGAGAGAGGTATGGACAGCAACCCTGCCACAGCCTACTAGCACTCCTGTCGTGGCTCGAACTATAGGTTAACGATTACCTAGTTTGAGAGGACCCACGATGCCATGAGGGCAGACTGCAATAGTTTCTCATGATGATTCCAAGGGGCACGCGATTATGTAGGGGCCTTATTCCTTAGAGGCCCTTAGTCTCCCACAAGATCACCTAGCGGAGTATTGACTCCAAGGGTTTTTTATGTCTACCAAGTCAGTCAAGAGGCAAGTGGCACCATTGGAGCACATGGTGCATCCTAAAGGGCACGTCACGCAAGACAAATGGAAAGAGGCGAGTGGCACCCTTGGAGCATGTGGTGCGTCCTGAAGGGCACATCACTCAAGAGAAACAGAAAGAGGTGAGTGGCACCCTTGGAGCACCTAGTGCGTCCTGAAGGGCACGTCGCGTTGTTATTTAATAATTGGATAAACCTAGATGGCTTTAGGACAATAAAGTGTTAAGGAAGATTTGAAACCTTTTCCTAAAAAAATGTCGCCCAGCCTAGGAAAATAAGGTCTAGGTCTAAATTTTCCTGGTGGTAAAATTTTACCTATTTATAAAAAAAAAAATTAATAAAAATAAACATGTATAAAAATAAAATAAATAATAAAGATAATCTTCATTAATCTTGTGACAAGGGGGTAAGCAATTAAAGTGATTTATAAAAAAAAATTGGAATAAAACTTGAAAAGGGGAAATGATTGTTTTACTTTATTATGCTAATTAAAAATTTAGTTC
>JASDQU010190467.1:11432-25379 GCA_032191745.1 Picea mariana
CTAGTGTAAGTTCAGTTACAACTAGTACAATTGAGCTTAACTCACTTAACTGAGTTAAACTACTTCACAACTCACATAACTACACATCCAACTATGTTACCACTTCAAATCACTCAGTTACAACTAATTCGACTTGCATGCCCCACTAGTCAACCTTTGAACTCGAATTTCCTATAGCTAACTGATTTGCCACTTCAGTTAACTATTTCCAAGTGCTCATTGCGAATAGATTAATATTTATTGTCCAACAATTATTAAGGGATAATAATAGTCAACATACATATATAAATAGAATCTGCCCATCATCTATAAATAGACATCATCTATAAATAGAATTTGCTCATCATCTAAAAATAGACTTCCACCTAAAAACAGCCTGAGGCTCCATCCTAGCGTAGGTGCATAATTTTCACTAGGATCTTCTTGTTGAATCTCAACATTGGTTGTGAAGTCACATGGGTGCACATGATGAGGTAAAGATGCATTGTGGGGTAGTGGATTTCATGGTGACATGTTGAAGCTATTTGAGAGCTACCCACAGACCTTGTATACATTGGTTGTGAAGTNGTTCAACAATCAATGGTCATGAGCTCGTGTGGCAACAAAGAATACCTTCCTAGTTAAGAGCGAGTGTTGATATTTTTATGTAACTACGGAAGATATTATTTTGTATTTGTATTGGTCAAACCTCGAGAAGGTTATTCTAATCTTATCATATAAATTGGCTCAAAAGAAATTTGTATTTTACTGGTATACTTATTGTAAAAGTCAAAACGACCCCTCTTAGGGTTGCTTCTTTTCAGGAGTCAAGCTATGTGTATAAATAGAGATTGAGTTCCTCTCATTTGTATACATATACAACTCACCTTCTCTTGTTTATTTGTAGCATAGCAAAGGAGGTCTAGCGCGGGAGGTATTGGTTTCTTGTTCTGTGGTATCTTGGTCTTGGTCTATTTGCGGAGAGCTATAACGTGAGATTGTACTGGTTGAAGGAATCTATACTGAAGAATTGGTTGTTGGGTTTTCTCCCCCACGAGGGTTTCCGAGGATATATTTTGTATTATGTGATTGTTTATCTTTCAGTGATCCTATTAAATGCAATTGTTAATGAATGTTAAAGAAGATAATCGTAGCTTCTAAAATTATAACAGGAGGATCTTAACAAATAAAAAGACGTTGAAAAGTTGTTTAAAATAGTGTTATAGGAAGTGAAACTCGAGAAAACATGCCAAAAGAAAACAACATGATAATGGGTAGAGTGTCCACACGAAAACGATATTACTAAACTTCAACGTTGTACAAATCCAAAAACTTTACTACAACAATATAAACAACTTTAATATACGTGGAGATCAAGTATAAAACTACTTGAAATTTGTGAAAAACAAGTGATAACACAATTAAGAACCAACTCACATGATTTGAGATGTGAAACAAAGAGATGGGAACAACCAAAAGATTCATGGGAAGAAAGGTTATGCCAAGTATATGACAATTAGGAATTATAAATTAAGTAACACCTTCTCCTAAATTGTGTGATAAAATTGTAAATCAAGAAAAGATCCAATTTACATATCAAAGATTAGGAATTAACATTTCAAAAAAATAAAGAAGAAATACATCAAAATTTTCTACAAAACTAATGCAAGCAAACCGAAAATAACTAAAACTAGAAATTGTTTGAATGCACTACAATATAGATGCATCCTTTAAAGTAGAACTGATTGAATAAACCAAAAACATGATTTGAGTCTTGCCATTACATGAATAACTCTAATTATTGTACCTTCTTACTTAAATTACACACCAAATATAACTTTTATTATCTTCTATAATCAATCACTGTCATGATAATTTAATAAATCTATATATCTTTCTTAAATAAAAATAATTTAATAAATATATCTATTTATCCTTTTAAATCAAAAAGATAATTTTATATTTTTATAAATATTATTATAAATTTCAAGTTAAGAAATTCGCATTTACCCATGCCCAAGAAAAATCCCCAATTGTGACACCCGAGTGAGGTATGTAACTAATGAAAAAATGACGGTTGTAATACAAAAGTATTATTGTTTACCATTATTCTTTTCTTGACATGGACATTTAGAAAATAAATGAATTAGTGATGTGATACACCAACAAAGACTCTTATAGATTGTGTTTATATTAGGGTTCTATGCTTATTGGTTTTTTAGCTTGTGTTATCAGTGTATATGGCCTTTCTCACCTCAACCATTTGTCATAATTTTAATTTTACATGCATTAAATATTTAATGTCATTTTTATGACTTAATTATGATTTAATGTTCAATAGAAATATTGGTTGTTAAACTAACTTTACAATAATAATTGGAATTTTTTTTATTGTAAAATTTATTATACAAACAAAGTATGTGGATCAATTTTGTTGTTGTTTAATGTGTCTTTTTCTTAAGAATATAAGTTAGGGTTTTACTTGGTTTCGTAACTTAATTATTATTCAAGACCCTTTCACATACGAAAACCATAATGACTTTTATACTTTTGTTTCCATCATATTCAAACAATAAAAACATTTTGAAGAACATTTAATCTACTTCCTTTTATTTGTCTCATAAGTTTTATTGGTCTTAAGGGATGGTAAACAACATGATTGTCGTTGAAATTTAAAAAAAAATACTTTGTTTCAATGCAACAAGTTTCTTTTTTCAAAGTTTTGTTTTCTTTTAAATGCAATAGTTATCATTAGCATTAAAAAATGATGACTTAACTTGTACCATAGAAGGATAATAATTTTGGGAATTGTTTTATCTATCTGAGTTGATCCCCTATTCCTTGGGGGATGAAGGTGTTTGTATTTTGATGTAACTACGAAAGATATTATTTTGTATTTGTATTGGTCAAACCTCGAGAAGGTTATTGTAATCTTATTGTATAAATCAATGCAAAAGAAATTATTATTTTAATGTTATCCTTATTGTAAAAGTCAAAACAGCCCCTCTTAGGGTTGCATCTTTTCGAGAGTCAAGTTATGTGTATAAATAGAGGTCAAGTTCCTCTCATTTGTATACATATAAAACTCGCCTTCTCTTGTGCATTTGGAGCATAGAAAAGGAGGTCTAGCGCAGGAGGTATTGGTTTCTTGGTTTTTGGTATCTTGGTCTTGGTCTATGTGGAGAGATATAACGTGACATTGAACTGGTTGAAGGAATCTATAGTGAAGAATTGGTTGTTGGGTTTTCTGCCCCACGAGAGTTTCCCAGGATGTATCTTGTATTTTGTGATTGTTTATCTTTCAGTGATCATATTACATGCAATTGTTAATGAATGTTAAAGAAGATAATTGTAACTTCTAAAATTATAACATGGTATCAAAACATGCCTTAATAGAAGACAGTTCACATATCTAGAAGAAAAAAGTAATCATTTTTTTGATAGGAGTGATTTTCGAACAAGATAAGACCACCAGCAAGTGCGCCCTAGTGGAGCGCATATTTTCCCTGGATCAGATCTTCAGAATCCAGAATTAGTGATTTAGGGGCAGGATGACTACCATAACCAAGATTGATGAGAAGTTGGAGGGAGTTGACAACTTCAGATCCTGGAGGTACAAAGTATCCCTCCTCCTGAAGAACATGATCTAGAGAGTTTCACTGAAGAAGAGGTTTAAGAACTAGAGGGAGACGAGGCTAAAGAAAAACACAAGAAGGATATGGTCAAAGAAAAGAGGATTATTGCATAATCCATTAAGGACCATATTATCCATCACATATCTTCATTATCCACTCCAAAAAAAATGATGGATGCCTTAACTCAACTGTTCGAAGGAAGTAACATCAACCGAAGAATGACCTTGAGAAATCATTTAAATAACGTGAGGATGCAGAATTCAGAAACCATCGACTCTTACTTCTCAATAGTGAACCATATCAATGAGCAAATAGAAGTCATTAGTGATACAATGAATGGAGAATAAATGGTGATGACCACCTTGAATGGCCTCCCAAGGTCATGGGATGCATTTATTCAAGGGATATGCTCAAGAAGGAAGCTACCCATGTTCAGTAGGATATGGGAAGATTGCAACCAAGAAGAAGCAAGGATGGCAGCAAGAGAAGAGAAGATGACAGATGTTGATCAAGCCCTAGCCTCCCACACCAAGAAAGGAAAGAGCAAGAAATAACCCTCCTCACCCAAGAAGTTTTAGAAGGGCCGAAGAAACAAACCAAATATCATATGTTTTTATTGTCAAAAAATGGGACACATTGCTAGGAATTGTTCCCTCATTCAGAGACCAAGGGAAAAGAAAGGAGGTAAAAGGCGTCATGTTCATATAATTGAAGATGATGAGCCGCCCAAGAAGGTTGCAAAGGAAGATGAATCAAGTGATGAGGATTATGTTCTTATCTCATCCCTTACAGGAATTGTCACTCATGGAAATGGCATTTGGTTGGTGGACAGTGGTGCTTCCAAGCACATGTCATGTTATAAAGACTCATTGTCTAACCTTACTCATAAGGATTCACCATACAAGGTGAAATTGGGAGATGACTATCAGTATCCGATCAAAGGAGTAGGAGAAGACTCCTACAAGTTAGACTCGGGAAAACCAATGAAGATGAAAGAAGTTCTCTATGTTCCTGGATTGAAGAAGAACCTTCTCTCGATTTCAACATTGGATGAGAAGGGTTACAGAGTTGCATTTCTTGATGGACAAATTCTTATGTGGACTAGAGGGAAGACATTTTATGATGTTGTGGTGATTGGAGTTCAAGAGGGAGGACTCTACAAATTGAAAGGGTGATAAGATTCAACATTAATTCACGACACTATGAATCCCAGTGAATTATGGCACAGGATATTTGCTCACCTACATTACAAGGCCCTGCCAAGTGTGAGCAAGATGATGAAGGGACTACCATAGATCCAGGAAAAACCAGACGGTGTGTGCAAAGGTTGCGCACAAGGCAAGAACGTGAAGCACTCATTTCCCAACATTGATAGTAGAACCAAAAGAGTATTGGACACTGTGCACTCAGATGTGTGTGGACCGATGTGAGCAACTTCATTAACAGTGTATGTATATTATGTGTCTTTTATTGTTGATCACTCATATAAAACTTGGATATATTTGTTGAAGGCAAATAATCAAGTGTTTGGAAAATTGAAAGAATTTAAGGCACTGGTAGAAAACCTGACAGAGCGAAAGATAAAGACCTTGTGATCAGATAATGGAGGAACATTCACCTCAGAGGAATTCAAAGAATATTGCAAGGACGTTGAGATTAAGAGGGATATTTCTACTCCCTACAATCCTCGGTAGAATGGAGTAGCACAAAGGAAGAATCAGATGATGATGGAAGCAATGAAGGTTATGATCCATGATCAAGATCTACCTATGCATATGTGGGCAGAAGCAACAAAGACTACAATGTACATGCAGAACATAAGTCCCCAAAAAGCACTTGAAAACAAGACACCAGTGGATATGTTTTCAGGAGAGAAGCCAGAAATCAACCATCTAAGGATATTTGGTTGCCCCGTATTTGTGCATGTCCCTAAGGAAAACATGATAAAATTGGATCCATTCGGAAAGAATGGCATATTTGTTGGTTACAGTGACACATCAAAGGCATGCAGGATATATATTCTCGATCACCGAAAATTTGAGATTAGCCGAGATGTCAACTTTGAGGAGATTGCAGTTTTCCGCAAATCAAAACATGACTGTGCAAAAGAGGTTCATGAGGAGGTGAATGAAGTTACTAGAGTTCCAGAGGCAGAAGCAGTTGAACCAGAGGAAGTCATTCATGAAGATAATGACATGGTAGAACCTCAGAGGCCAACAGAGATGCCTTCTCGCAAGAGAAGACTAGCTTGAGCACAGGATCTCATCGGAGATGCAGAAATATATGGTGCCCCAGAAAAATATCTCAGGGAAAGTAAGAAGTTGAAATCGTATTCCAACAATGTGGCATGTTTGTGTGATATCATGAATGCAGAATTGTCTAGTTAAGAAGAGACTGCAGAAAAGAGGGTATGAAAGGATGCCATGGGAGAGGAATATCAGTCCATAGTAAAGAATGATGTATGGGATGCGGTGCATAGATCGAAGGAGAAATCAGTAGTAAGTTCAAAATGGATCTACAAAACAAAACATGTAGTTGATGGCAGTATTGAAAGTATAAGGTCAGATTTGTGGCTCGAGGATTCTCTCAGAAGGAGGGCATTGACTATGAGGAGAAATTTTCTCCTGTGGCAAGGTATACCTCGATTAGGACTATACTTTTGTTGGGCATAGCAATGAAATGGAAGGTGCATCAGATGGATGTGAAGACACCCTTCTTGAATGGTGAAATAAAAGAGGAAGTATAGTGGACCGGCCACAAGGGTTCGAGGTACATGACAGGGAGACGCGTGTGTGTATATTGAAGAAGGATTTATATGGATTAAAGTAGGCACTCAGAGCATGGTATGGCAGGATCGACAGTTTTCTAATGAGCTTAGGATTTACAAAGAGCAGTGCAAATTCTAACCTTTACTTTAAGGTTTTGGATGATGGTTTGGTAATACTACTATTGTATGTGGATGACATGCTTCTAACAAGTGTGGAAAAGCTCATCTCATAGTGTAAGAGAAAAATGGCTATTGAGTTTGAGATGAAAGATCGCGAGATGATGCATTACTTTTTGGGTCTCAATGTATGGCAGAGACAGGATGAGATCTTTTTGAATTAAGGGAAGTATGCAATGGAAATTCTGAAGAGGTTCGAGATTTTGGATTGCAAGACAATGGCTACACCTATGGTATCAAATTTGAAGTTGTTGCAGGATACGACTTCAGAGACTGTGGCTGTTAATTCATATAGGCAGATGGTGGGTCCATTGATGTACTTGACGAGCATGAGACTGAATATATGTTTTGTTGTGAACACCCTGAGAAAGTATATGGACCATCCCAAGCAGGTTCATTTGGTCGCAACAAAACATGTGATAAGGTACCTTAAGGGTACATTGGATTATGGTCTCAGGTATGTGACAGACCATGATTTCAGGTTATATGGATATTAAGATTCATATTAGGCTGACAATATTCTATATCGGAAGAGTACTTCGGCATATTGCTTCAGTCTAGGCTCTAGTATGGTTTTGTGGAGCAGCAAGAAGCAGTCATGTGTAGCACTCAGTACGGCTGAGGTTGAATATATGGCATCATGTGCAACATGCAGAGAAGCGATGTGGCTTCAGAATCTGTTGTTTGGGTTATTTGGTCTCAAACTGGACACGGCTTGCATTTGGTGTGACAACCAGAGTTGCAGAAAGTTGTTAGAGAATCTAGTGTTCCATGACATATCGTAGCATATTGAGATTAAATATCACTATATTCGAGATATGGCGATGAGGGGAACAATGAGGCTCAAGTATGTGACTATCGAGGAGCAGGTTACAAACGTGTTGACCAATCCACTGTCGAGGACAAGTTTGAGCACTTCAGGGACAAGCTTGGCATGGTCCCTCTTAAGAGGGAGTGATGAGGTACAAATGCATTGTGGGGTAGTAGATGTCTTGGGGACATGTTGTAACTATTTGAGATCTTCCCATAGGCCTTTGATGCATTGGTTGTGAAGTCACATGGGTGCACATGATGAGGTAAAGATGCATTGTGGGGTAGTGGATGTAATGGTGACATGTTGAAGCTATTTGAGAGCTACCCACAGGCCTTGTATGAATTTACTGTGAAGTAATGTTGTACTATGGATATCCAATGATGTATAGATTCATATGTTCAACAATCAATGGTCATGAGCTCGTGTGGCAACAAAGAATACCTTCCTAGTTAAGAGGGAGTGTTGATATTTTGATGTAACTACGAAAGATATTCTTTTGTATTTGTATTATTCAAACCTCGAGAAGGTTATTCTAATCTTATCGTATAAAGCAGCTCAAAAGAAATTTTTATTTTATTGGTATGTAAAAATCAAAACGACCCCTCTTAGGGTTGCGTCTTTTCGGGAGTCAAGTTATGTGTATAAATAGAGGTTGAGTTCCTCTCATCTGTATACATATACAACTTGCCTTCTCTTGTGTATGTGTAGCATAGCAAAGGAGGTCTAGCACAGGAGGTCTTGGTTTCTTGGTCTTTGGTATCTTGGTATTTGGTATCTTGGTCTTGGTCTATTTGTGGAGAGCTATAACGTGAGATTGTACTGGTTGAAGGAATCTATACTGAAGAATTGATTTTTGGGTTTTCTCCCCCATGAGGGTTTTCGAGGATATACTTTGTATTATATGATTGTTTATCTTTTAATGATCCTATTAAATGAAATTGTTAATGAATGTTAAAGAGTATAATAGTAATATTTCATTGTAGTAGTAATGGCTCCAATTTTCTGTTGAACTTAGCCTAACTACCGCTTCCCGAGAATCCCTTGATAGATTCTAGGGTTTATGACGTTGGCCACCATGGCCTCGAGCTTGAGGGATCCCCCCAATCCTCGTTGTCGCCTGATGTTGCAACATTTCAAGCATTGATCTCCTCCTACTCAAAAGCTTCCAAGGAAGCCCCTCCATCATGGTTCGTCAAAAGGCTGGAAGTGATACCAAAAGTTTATGTCCACTCCCCCTCTTCGAGACCGTTTTCTCTTTGTGTTATCGAAAATGGTCTGATAGGGTAGTTTACCGGACTCTGGCCGTCCCCCAAAGCTATGGTTCAATGGCTGGAACAGAACTAGAAGAAAACAATCAAAGGACAGCTTTCTACAATATTTTGTGGTAAGGACTTCTACGTTTTTCTCTTTGAAAATAAAGCAGATCGAGATTTGATCTTCAGGAATGCCCCGTATTTCATGGGAACCATAGGGATGCATCTGAACAAATGGACTCCAGACTTCAGTCCGAAGAATGACATCCCCTCAACGGTTCTAGTATGGGTAAGGCTCCCCTTCTTGCTCCTTCATTGCTGGAATGATGAAACAATAAAAAATATAGGCAACACTTTGGAAAGGTTCATAAATCGAGTCGAGCCACGAGATGGGTTTCAATATTGCACAAGGCTATGTGTAGAAGTAGACCTAGAAAAAGGGCTCCCAGAAGCAATCTAGCTCACCTTGGATGGGTGGTCATACATCCAAGATGTGGACTATGAAAAACTCCCCTTTAAGTGAAAATATTGTCATGAATACAGACACTTCGCCAAAAACTGTCCTAAGGCGATCAAAGAGCACCTAGAAAACAAGGCATATGATCAATGGCAACAAGAAAAAGAAAGAAAACGACGAACAAAGCAGGAAACCAGCAACAGGAGTGAAAAAGCAATTCCATACCTCCCTCGCCAAGTAAAGGAAAATCCCCAATACAAATTGATGATGAAGCCAAAAGTAGTAAGAACAAATATGAACCCTTGGAAACTTTAGAAGCAGAGTTGATCAGTTCTAAAGAAAATACAAAATAAAATATCCCAGATCAGGATGTGGATCTCGCGACACCCCCAGCGGATCCAAACCCCCAACTCTAGGAAATATACCAAGCAAGGGAGGAAGATAGTCAAGAAGAAATGGATCTGGAAATCCTAAAGAATGCTCGAACCACGAAAGCAGGAAGATGAACAAATAAAACAAGAAGGGAAAGAGTGACTACCTAGAACAAAGAACTAGGAACCCAACCAACACTGGAGGAAATCCTCAAAAAAAAGGGGAAAATGGAAAATCCCAAGCAGCAAAGGGCCAGTCTCAGCCCACGAAGGGAGGGGAACCAAAGCACAATAGTAAGTAATGAAGGTAGTCTCCTGGAATTGTAGAGGTCTGGGCCAGTGGGAAAAAAAAAGAAGCCATGGAAAAGTTAATTCGAATAGAAAAACCCCATATCCTCTTAATCCAAGAGACAAAACTTCAGGGCGGTGAGACCCTACGAAAAATCAAGCAAATATGGAAATCAAGTAGTGGAACGACGTTGAACGCTAGAGGCACCTCAGGAGGGATTTGTACAATATGGAACACTCAACTCTACAAGGAGGAACAAATAGTGGAATCAACTCACTCGGCGTTGGTAAAACTAAAGCACCTCCAATCAGGTATTATCTACCCTATCTACAATGTTTATATGCCTAATAATTACTGGAAAAAGAGGGAATGCTGGGAAACGCTAATGAAAATTAGAGAGTTAGGAATCCAAGAAAACTACATAATAGCAGGGGATTTCAACACAACACTTCACCGAGGGGAGAAAAAGGGAGGGTCCTCTCTTAGGGACCATTTCAGGAAACATATGGAGGATTTGATCTCGGGCCTAGATCTGTTTGACGTCTGGCCCTCCAAAGGGAAATATACTCGGAGCAACAAAAGGATATGGGTGGGTCACATAGCCACAAGAATGGATTGTTTCCTCATCCACAACCCTCTTCTCTTCCACCCGCTCTCCATCTCGTCCCAAATAGTGTCTTGGGGCATCTCATAGTACCGACTAATAGCACTTTCTCTTGTAAAAGCAGAAAACATGGGCCCCATTCCTTTCAAATTCAACCCTTTGTGGTTGGATTCGTTAGACTTCCTCCCCCTAATCTCCTCGACTTGGTCTACCTGGGTGGACGAAACCCCTGTGTATATTTGGGAGCAAAAGTTGAAAAAGACAAATCAAGCATTAAAGGACTAGACCAAAGATTTCGTTAAAATCACAAAGGAAGAACTAGAAAGACACAAAAATAATTTAGAAGAGCTACACACTGTAATGGAAAACATTGAAGTACATTCCAAACACCTCGAGTAGGAGAAAAGTCACTTTCAAAACTACATAAGAGCACTACATAACGAAGAAACAGAATGGAGACTAAAATCCATAGCTTTGTGGCTCCAAGCAGGAGACAAAAATACCTCCTTTTTTCATAAGTAGGCCAAAGCAAGACAACACAAGAACACAGTGGATGAAATTAAAAAAGCCATGGGAGAAGTAATTAATTCCTTTGAAGAGATAAAAAAGGAAGCCTCCTCTCATTTCAAAAATATTTATACCCAGGATGGAGCAGAAAATAAAGATCAAAGTATGCAATCCATGGAATCGATTCTGCAGTTGATAACGGATCAGGCTAATCAAGAATTGACAAAGGTAGTCACAGAAGTGGAAGTTAGAACAATTGTCTTCCAATTTGACCCAGATAAAGCACCCAGGCCAGATGGTTTCACTCCCCACTTCTACAGAAATTGTTGGGAAATCATTAGAAAGGACCTACTCCATATGATTAGATATGTTCAATCTACTTGCAATCTAGGAGGAGCCACCAATACTTATTTTCTTGCGTTGATCCCTAAAGCTAAAAATGCAAACACTTTTGATCGTTTTCATCCCATTTCTCTTTGCAATGTCTCCTACAAAATTCTCACCAAAATTATAGCCAACAGGATAAAACACCTCCTCCCAAGGATAATTCTCCCCAATCAAGGGGGCTCCGTGACCAAAAGACAAATTTGGGACAACATAATCTTGGTCCAGAAAGCTATCCACACTAGTGTTACGAACAAAGAAAAAGGAATGATAATCAAAATCGATATGGCAAATGCCTTTGATCAAGTGAAGCATGAATTCCTCTTTGATGTGCTAAACAAATTTGGCTTTCATAGCTCCTTCGTCTCCTGGATCAAGGCTTGTATCTCGTCCCCTTGGATAGCGTCATTAATCAATGGTTGCCCAACTCCATTTTTTCAAGCCACAAGAGGTCTTAGACAAGTGTGCCCTCTCTCTCCTCTATTGTACATTATTATGGCAGAAAATCTAAACAGAAGACCGGAGCAAGAGAGAGCCACCAGAAATATTCCAGGATTGAAAATTGTTGGGGGCTTCAAAAGGAAAAATAACTCTCAATTCGCTGATGACACTCTACTTCTTGGGGGAGCTTCTCAAACAATGGATTGAAGATTCAAACTAGTCCTGGACCAGTACGAACAAGCTTCAGGGGGACTTATCAACAATCTCAAAAGTCAAATTTACGCCTGGAACATAAAAGCATGAACAATGGCCAGAATAGCTAGCATCCTCCAATTCTCCTTCTCGACGGACTGGAAATACTTCAAGTATCTAGGCACTCCCATTAGTATCAAAGCCCTCCAAGGGGAGGCATGGTAGGTGATACTCCAAAAACTTAAAGATCGGTTTGAAATTTGGGGAGCCACGTGGCTAAATCCAGCATGCAAGGTCATCTTAATAAAAGCAGTCTTATCTTCCTTTCCAATTTTCCAATTTTCGGCCCTCTATGCTCCAGTGGGAATTAAGAAATAAATGGCCAAAATTAAAAGGAAATTTCTTTGGCAAGGAGGCAAGGATAACAAAAAAAAAATCCATATGGTAAATTAGGCTATTACCTGCGCCCCTAAATAAAATGGGGGGCTGGGCATTAGGGACCTGGAAAGGATAAAGTTAGCACTGGGAGCCAAGCTAATTTAGCATGTAATCACACGTGAAAAAGAATGGTGGAAAAAAACACTATGCAATAAGTACCTATCCAAAGTTAGAAAAAGATGCGTGGAGGGATTAGACCTTGGGAAATCAGGATCCCCCATCTAGAAGCTTATTCGGGCATCTGTACCACTAATTCAATCCCACCTCAATTGGAACCCAGGGAATGGAAAATAAATCAAGGTTTGGGAGGATAACTTCTCAGAGACGGGGGTAGTCTCTAGCATTCCTTCTCTTAACCATTTCAATCTATGGTTGTCCTCTTCTGGAAAATCCACCCTGTATGATGTTTCAAACTGGCATAAGAATGGCACTTGGGAAAGATGGAGTCTGGGTGAGGTCCCTCCCCACCTGAGAGATGAGGCTAAGCAGTTCCTCCTGGCAATCTTTGGAAACTCCCCAGTCTGCCTCCGTCAAAAGGACCACAGAAGCTGGGAGAAAGCAGAGTACACAGTGAAGACGGGCTACAAGCAGCTCTTAGAAGACTGCGTTATCCCAACCAAATCTACCATCTGGAAAGAGATATGGAGCCCAAACAGCCTTCCAAAAATAAACATCTTTTGCTGGCAATTGACTCATAATAAACTCCTAACATACGGAAATTTGAACAAAAGAGGCTATATGGGACCGTTTAGATGTGCCATGTGCGCCAATAGCTTGGAAAGCACCGATCATTTATTCCTAAATTGTAATTTCACTAAATAGGTGATGAACAACATTTACCTTGAATTAGTCCCCCAAATCTCAAGGCCGACAAGTAGCAGAAGCCTGATTGGTAAATGGGGAAAACATTACTAAGGATCGCTTTAGAGAAACCTGAATCTAAGTCGAGCCTAGAAAGCCTCGATAAAATTTGTATGCTGGCAAATTTGGCTGGCAAGAAACAAAAGAATTTTCAAAAAAAAAACCATTTCCCCCCTTGTAGTTGCGATAAATGCAATTGGCCAACCAAGGGAGTTTTTATCCTCCAAGAAAATAACAATTCGAGCAGGGGATCTGTTGAGAACTGAAGAAGAAGCAAGGTTAACTAAAATAAACCTCCTGGATGTCCCCCTCACCTGTTTTCCGAAAAAGACTTCATGCTGGCAGCTTCAGTTCTCACCTCAAGAGTTCAAAAGTTGGCTAAACACTCAAAAGAGTCATGTTATATGTTTTGATGGCGCCTCTAAAGGGAACACATGGGAGGCAGGTGTGGGAGGGGTTTTTTTCAACCCTAGAGGACAAAGGCTACTAACATACTCATGGAATCTAGGCATAACCACCAATAACTCAGCAGAGGCTTATGCACTTCTCAAAGGGGCTCAAATAGCGAAGGATCGTCAAATCAACCAGTTAATCATCTGATCCGGATTTTATGAGCAGAACGAAATGAATATAAATTATTAACAGGTGCTTAACAGAAAATAACAAAGATACAGTAAAACTGGTTTTCTATTCAATAACGAAATAAGCTGAAACTGTAAAATGCAGCGGAAACAAGCTTGTTGGAATGGTGGCGGCTTATCTCTGAGAAGAGATGTGA
>JASDQU010190469.1:6547-20344 GCA_032191745.1 Picea mariana
GAAATTACTGTCTACCCCTCCACTTGATTCAATGGTCAAGTTCCTATCTTACGATCTACGGTGTAGATCGTTTCGAAATTTTGGGTTTCGTTATTTCGCGACTTGCGAAAACAAGGTTCTTCCCTTTTGGTTTCCCGGGTGTCAAAACGTCGTCCGACAGCCACATGTTCCCCCCGATGGATGGTCCCGACGGATTCAGGGTTTCGCGTATCGCGTTTTCCACGTTCCTATGCAACTCCAAAAGTGTTTTTAAACCTTACGCACGTTTTCCAGATCTGACAGTCACGAGGGTTCTCCTTTCCCCCGAACAGATCCTACGGCTCCAACACTTCTGGTGTGGAGTCCTCTCTCCCTGTGACCAGATACCATATTGGTTGCGGTTTCATAACACTGCTACACCTCCTGAGCTTGGTAACACGGTCAAGTAACTCCTTGACACTCTGGAGCATTCAAAGGTCCGAAATTGGTCCTCCAAACACAATTTCTCCTCAAACCCTCGGTCCAAAGACCACTCAACTGGCCCATCTAGGCTCAGCGTCGAAACCTTGGCTCTGATACCATACTGTAACACTCTTTCACCTGAAGTTGTAACGCCCCCTTTCCATCAGCCGGGCAGGTGCTACTTCACGGAATAACAATCTCATACTTAGTTACAGTCAACAGAGAACTACTGCCAACATTCGAGAATTAATGGGAATAACATGCATTTTAAACAAATGAAACACATTTAAACTCAGGGTCAGCATCAAATTACTGCTAACATAATAAATCCATGGCATTAACATTATTTCATATGCACAGCAGAATACATGATAAATATAAATACACAGACATGCAAAAAAAAACATAATTAAAGCATCATCTGGTACTCATCTTGATACTGTGGTAATTCCACCAACTAGGTGCAAGCCTTCCACGAACCTCCCAGTCTTAGACCACACTGCTCATCAAGCTCAGCAGTGGTTCACCCCCGAGTTGGGACTAAGCTCCACCCCAAGGCAAGGAATCCTAGGCTAGGCTGAGGATACAGGGAAAACCGAACAAAACAACTGGAAGGATTCTTCCCAGGATGCCATCTTATGTCCACTACTCTCGGACTCTCATTCCCCACATGCATGTTCCGCCCGGGAGTATACACCTTCACAAGCATAGTCCATCGGTGCTACACCTCCCTCTCTGGGTCTCAGCAACACGCTGGATCAGAAAGTTTCAAAGCCTGAAGCTGGTGCTAGACTCTCTCTAGGAGAAACCTCTTCCCAGCAACTCTCTCACCTGGAGGGAGTTGCTCACAGGCCTGACAACCTGCCTTTTCCAACAACAATCACCTCCCTCAGCTGAAGAGAGGTTACACACAGGCTCAACACGGACTCACACTGGCCAGTAAGCCATGCGGTTCAAGCACTACATGACCACTACAATCCACTGGAACCCATACACGAACACCCCAATGTAGCAACAGACAGGAGCAACAACATAACCAGGCTCAGCAAGAACGGGACACTTCCGTTTTCTCAATCCGGCAACATAGGATAGACTCATGCTCTGGTTCTCCGAGATGCATGACAAGTTGTCCACGCAGGGGTCGACTTAGACTCGACGGTTCAGAACAGAAGGGGGTGTACCAGATTTTCAGAAACAAACACAGGCTTTCCCCGAAATCAACACAGGCTTTTCCCCCGGTTTCAGAATTGAATGAGGGTCTCTTGCAGAGGTCAGATCGGCTCCCCCCTTCAAACGATCGATGGTGGAATGGGAAAAGAACCCCCATCACGGCTCATCTCAGCCATTTTATTTGCATGCACCTGGGTTGACACTTGTCACCCATGAAACTGCATGCGTTCCATTAGCATGCATCCCCTTTGCACATGTTTTTCCCCTTGCCAGGGACTTAGGATAAAAACATATAATTCACATGTCTTTTGGAATAATATTAAAATATTATTCCCAATGACTTAAGCCCCTAAGCTCAACACTTAGCCCCTCTTCCTACCTTTCAGCCCCTAATCCCTTGCCCACTCTGTGGAAGCTTAGTCCCCCATCACTCATTCATCGTGGTCAGTCTACACGCGGTGGTGTTTATATTTTTATTAATGTTCTACATAGATACATGTACAAAATCAGGCTCTTGGCCTTCAACACTTAGGCTCTCTGGCCTAACAATCACATAAGCCTACCAGCTTATATAACTTGACTCACCAGCCTATACAACACAATTACAATTCATTTCATCAACATGATTTACATCAGGGCTCGGCCTTGGGGACATTACAGTGCAGACCTCCTCATGTCAGATGCGAGCCAGGCACAATTATGTGCTTTACAGGAAAATTTGTCCATAAGGAAGCTTCAGATGGACAGTTCGCCTTCACAGCCGCTCTCTGCATGCTTTCCATTTATGGGGTGAGACAAGGTCTCAACTGTCGCCCCCATCTTCAATAACTACCTTCATCAGGATCGGGATGATGCTTGACACCCATGAATGTTCCAGGCGGTGCCCACGACTTCTTCGAGTCAATCCTGGTGCCTCAAGGCTCTGTAGATCTTCTTTCGTGACCAATATGAGTGTTGCAGGTGGCAGGTTGATAGCGTATGTGTTTTAGATAATTTCGTAGCACCATAGCGCTACGAAATGTATGTATGATGATGTGGCGAGAGAAAAATGCTCTGAAGCGGGGTGATGTGGAGCGACAGTGGGTTTTTAGCCTATTTTCTTTCATTTTTTCACCAAGGGGTCGAAAACACACCCTTTCACTGGATTTTGAGTGTGCTTGAGTTATTCAGACCTTAACGTTTTCATTCTTCCTGTGGAAATCATGGGAAAAATGCCACATGATTTACACCATAATTCTCCTGAAGGTAAATCTCAATCACTACTTGATTCCTATGAAGCAGGTGGCAAATTCACGTGTTAACAGAATAAACACTAATTACACAAATCAAAATTGTGATGCCCCCTTTATTCAACTATAGAATAACGTACATATAAATACAACAATCATAGTCTCAAGATAGGGTAACTACATTGATTTCACGATCTATTTAGTAAAATGCTCCTGCTCACACCCAAACCTCTTTGTTTGTCCAACCGAGCACTCTTCTCTTTGTTTGTCCAAATCTGCCCCAGAAATGCACGCGCTCACCTCATTGGTTGTAGTGGGAGACCTTACACATAACACATTGTGCGTGTATCATTACAAATGTGTGGACGGTGTTTCTTTTCGTGGATTTATTTTCAAGTAATGATACCGCGGGGTTGTTGGGTGCATAGAAATATGATTCCCCTTGTCAATGTCAAAATATAATTAATTGTTTGTACGATATTTCAAGGAGGAGAATAAATCTCTCTACCATTATTTTTAGTCAGTGTAATATAAAGTAAGCAGGTTTTAAGATATAGATTTGAAGGTTATATATCGTTTATTTATAATTGAGGTTGGTGATAATTTTTAATGGATATATAATGTGTTGGCTTTAATAATTCCAACGTACTGAATATGGTTTGTTTATCGCGGATATAGAATGTGTTGGCTTTAATAATTCCACCGTAGTCTAGAAACCAATATGTTAATAATTTTAACATGGTGAATTTGAAATGAATACGTTAATAATTTTAACATGGTGATTTTGGAAACCAACCATATCAAAGTAAAATAATTCTAAGAATGACTCTCTTGATGGAACCTTTACAAAATTGGACTTTGGGCTCATTATAACTAGTATGTAGTACAGCCTATTTATTGTGAGTTGGACTTTGGATTCATTATAACTAGTATGTAGTACAACCTATTTATTGTCAATAGTATATACATTTAAGTTTAATATTTTTTTAAATAATATATGCATGTTCAAGTTTTTTGGCCAAATTGGAATGGTTTGTGGTCAAATAGGAATGGTTTGTCACCCCTAAATGGTTTTTTTAGGTCATTCAAAGTGGTTTAAATTATTTGACCAACTTAATTAAAACTTGATGAGTTCCCTCAACCCCTAATGTAAGTCATCAACCTTCGTTGTCACATTTAAAAGTATAGTTTTAATAAACTTAATTGCTAAATCTATGTTAATCCATGTTAAATTTTAAAGAAAAATAAAATATAATTAGATATTTATTGATGTCTTTAGATATATAAATTGTTTATATGTTAAAATATGTAGATATGGATTGATGTTAAAATATGTAGATCTTGATTGATCCATGTGGATATTAATGGTCACCCATCTTTTTTACTAACTCGTAATGGTTCCATATCTTAGTAGTTCTACTACAATTTTGCAGGTCTTGAATTTATTATTCATTTATGGGGCATTTCCCATACATTTTTGGTAGTTGACATGACCCCAAAATCTATGATTATGGGCCCTACCAAACACATAGAATATAGAATAAGTTTTGAAACAATCCAAGAAATGCCCCAAACATAGTTTTATGTGAAGATTGTGGCCCCATGAAGTCCAGGTATCAAGTAGGCTCCTTAGGGTCTACATTTCTTTTGCCACCTCATCTCCTAGGGTTAGAGTTTTGGATCTTTAGGGATTTTTCCTCTTAGGATTCTATACTTTATGTTAAAATACAATTCCAACCTCTTATAATGTTCTTCTTGCAAATGAGCATAGCCGACACATCTCTCTTTAGAGATACGCTATTGTCATTCTAGCTAGTTATGTTTTCTTTACATGTTGCAGTGTTTTTTTCCATTTCGTTCATTAATAGAATTTGAGTTTCATTGTATTACTATGCTCTATGTATTGATTCTCTATGATTATGTCTACCTTTCTATTTGCATTTTGCTTCTCCATATAACCTAAATCAGTGGTATTAAAGCAATCTACTATGTTGTTTTTTGTACATGTCCTTGATGAGATTAGGACATATGGATTTAGGCCTCAAACCAAATAAACTTGGTGAAGACCACCCTCATCGACCCATGTGGTTTCCCATGGTGGTGTTGAGGTCCCAACAAGTCCCAAATTAGTAGAACTTGGAGACACCCCATTTTGTCTTTCACTTGTTTTGCATTTCCTCCTAAATGCACTTCTCTTCTAAAAAGAACAAGTTTTGAGTTTGGTTTCAATATCTCTTTGAATTCTTTGGAATTCGTGCTTTTCGTACTTACTTTGCATTTTCAACAATTGAAGGTTTCTTGAAAACATTAAAGTTTTTGTACTTAGAAGTGTTTTTGAATTTCGATTATAAGCTAATTCCTAAACTGTTTTTTGCCCTCTCAATAAACTTATAAGTGAATTCAAAGTCTTCTTATTTGAAGTTTCTGAGTTGATGAGATACTTTTTAAAAGTAAGGGAAGTTTTTGAGTTGATCGGGTGGGAGTGAAAACTCATTCAAATTTGTATTTTAATTGGATCTATGTTATAATTTCAAAATCCATCCGTTAGTGTTTCAGTTACTTTTCATAGCATACAAACTCTTCGTTTCAAAATTGAGTGGGGGACCATTGGACTTGCAATTATGACAACTATTGTTTGGATCCTTTGCATGATTTGATAATCAACGAATTCTTCAAAATCTCATGATTTGAATTTGAAATTATTAACGGACCTATCATTCGATTTAAACATACAAAATCCTTGCTAAGCTTCACATTGTCATAGAAATTTTATTTTCTTGTGCATTTGGAGTTCATGGAGCTTCAAACAAATATCTCAACTCAAATTTTGCACAGATTACTACTATCATTTCACTTCACCTAGATTCTTATTCTTTGTGCATATTCTCATGCTTAACCTTGAATTTATTCAAATTACATTGTTTTGATGAAAGTAAGCAAAAATCAATATATAAACTAGTGGTCTTCCAATTATGAAGAAGATCTTGTTTGTTTGACGGTAAATTTGCTTGAACTTAATTGAACACTCTATTGCCAAAGCTATAGGCTCAATTCCCTATTCACCATAGCCCTATTTTATGCAAAATTTGGATAATTAGTAATCCTCTTCCCTAGAACCTCTTAATTCAAAATAGTTTCCTGCGAATTGGCTAGGCTAATTTCGTTGCCATTTAAATCAAATCCCCTACTTGAGATTATTCAAACAACTCATCATCTTAATGTGAGTTTCCTAACTGAACAAATGGATCCCAAAACCAATTCAAATTTGTTTCGATGTTTTTTCACACACATTCAAATGATGTGTGATATCTAAACTATTGAGGTATAGATATAGAATGATACCAAAGGTGAAAAGTTTGAAAAGTAAGAAAAATAGCCTATGAAAAAAAACAACAACTTGTAGAGGAATCACCTAAGAGCTTATTAGTGCAGAAAGAGAGCTTATTAGACCCATCTACATATATACTTTTTCAACTTTAGGCTTGACATATTTTCCAAATTTGGGAGAAATGTTCATAATATTTAGAGATGAAAGTTATCCTAAGATGGTGAAACTAATGGACCCTACAAACCTATATGGAATTGATAAGTATATATATTCAAATATCAAAAGGTCTCGTTTACATAATGTTTCTATGAGAACAATGGTTCTCCCATGTTCAAAAGAGATTAGATGGATTGCAGATCATGCAAACTTGGATAATAGGATTTTGATCAATGAGCAAGGGAGATGCACTGTGTCATTTCAACCTAGTGAGATTGAGAAATATTACAAGTTTCATGAACTAGAGTTTTACTTGACAATATCCTAGTAAATAAGTTTGTTGAAACTAAATATTATCATAAAATATTGAGCAACTGGTGGATTGAGGGAAATAAATTCTAGGCCAGAGATAATGGTGTATATCCTTCTACCAATTTAAGAACTTCTTACATATATGCAATTGTTTTAATCATCAGATTATATAGGGAAATGATGCTCAACATTTAAAAGATGCTTGGATTCCCTAATTATTATGGTTGAAAAGGGATGTATATTTAATTGGGCCACAATTCTCTTTCATACTCTACATAAGGAACTGAATAAGGTAAAAGACCCCAAGTCCAAGTTTCCTCTTGGATTTTTGTTGGCCCTTGACCAATTTTTGAGGATCCTTAGTCATGTTTGACCTACTTTTGGGGCTTGCGACAGGATATCGAAGACGGAGCGCAAGTCGACGCGGAGATCGTGGGATCTCGACCGCTTTTTAGGGATTTTTGGGTTTTGGGCTTATGTAACGGGAATAGGGATGTCGGCCCATGGGTTTACCCATGTTTAGGCCCATTTTGTAATGTATAAATAGATAGCTAGGTGATGTAAGAAGGGGCCACAGAGTGTGTTAAGTGCTAGAATTCGATTTATGTGATCGAAGGAAGGACAAGTATGTGATGCTAAGTGCAAGTGGTAATTGTCATTGCTTTGTGTGTACTATGAAAGAGTTGCAGAGCTAAGTGCAAGTGATTGTAAGAGACTGTGGAAGGCTTTGTGTTGTACTTCAGGGAAGGAGGATCTAGCGAGGTGCACAGATCTCCTGTCCTCTGCGGAGTAAGATATCATGGCTTTGTGCATGTAGAAGATTGACATAAAGAAATAAAGAAGAAGAGTTGGTGGACGTAGACCCAGGGTGGGGGTGAACCACGTATATCCTGCATTGTGGTTACTATGTGTTTTATGGTTGTTCTCTTGTCTATGTGATTGAATGCTTAGTGCACTGATGTATGCTTAGAAGGATCTAATATGGTAGCTTAGTGCTGAATAATGTGAATAAATGCTAGATCTGATCTATGTTGGTATGCTTAGTGCTTGATTATATTGGATATGTGTGAATACTGTGTTGATCTGTTGTTAGGGTTGAACTGCGTTGTAAACTAAGGTTGAATATTAACGAGTTTTAATTGCTAAGGGCTTTGTTAAGGTGTTGTAATTACAGATCTGTGTCCCAGCTAAGGTTGCAGACACTAGAGTCCTGCAACCATCCCTGCCTCTACCTCGGGTGAGACTTAATCTGCTTCGCAGGTGTTGCCGAAAGGGCCGGTAGTTACGGTTTTTTTGGTGCCTTGTTGTAGCGTTGAACCCTGGGTCTACCCCTATGCCAACAAATTGTTCCGTTGCTGAGACAGAAAAACTTGGGAAGCTTTAGGAAAGCCTGATATGACTCCTTCATTGGGAGGAATAGGATTATTCAGGGGAAAGATGATAACCCTATGTGGAAGACTCGCCTAGGTATCTATGAGTGCTCATGGAGCTTCGACAGAGGAAGATTTTGAGGTTGTTAGATTCATTGAGAACAACGCTCCATTTACTATGTTATTAGGAAAAGCCTGGATCAAGAAAGATCAGACCAGAAGAAAAGAAGAGGAGGCCCTAGAACAAAAAAAACAGGAATTAAAAGATTTCATGACTAGGAGGATAGCACACTTGATTGAAGAACAGGAGAATAGATCGAAGCTACTTAGAACCAGGAACTTGGACCATGAAGTTGAAAGAACACAAGAAGATTCACAGACTAGTAGAGCACCTACCCCAGATAGAGAAGCAATATTACTCTCTAATCCTATGAAATAATCTCAACAGCGTGAAGCTGCTATGCCAAAAGAAAACAAGAATCAAAATGGAAAGAGGAATACCGAGACAAACATCATCGGGAAGAAGGCTAGAAAACTCAGCAAGAAGAGAGCAAAGGTCGAAAAGTTACAGAAGGGCCCAGAGGGAACTTCGCGGAAGGAAGATTTGCAAAATTGGAACTTCGTTGGGATATCATAACATCGCCCCATGGCACTTCACCATGGTGAAGCGATATGATCATTGGAAGCATTATAACCATTGGAACGACGTTCCAAAACGGTTAGAACAATAGTTATGATCAGAAATCTTGCCATCAGACCGTTGGGACCGCGCCGCAATGGACATAACTGCATTAATGGAAAGCTTCTTATCCGTTGGAAAGATCTGTTACATCTTGTCTACTTAGTTCGTCGATTGTTACACCGAGAACAATTTTGTGAATTGTATCAGAGCTAACAAGAGAACCCATTGCTACCGCATTGTGATTAGTAATATCGACATTGATTCTATTTCTTTGAGCACTCATCCATTCACTTGAGTTTTTTGATCGAGAGAGTGCATGTCGGACGAGCTCAGTGCTATGGAGAAGTCAGTCAAGGAAGTTTTAATTGATATGATGGCTGAGAGAGTGATGTCCACAGGAATTCAAGCTTCATCGACACGAGGGGTGCAAGCCTCTCCGTCGACTGCTCGTGGATATAGACCATCTTGATTGACAGTAGAGAAGAGAACCAAGCACAAATATGATCTAGCAAACATGAAGTTAATCCCGACCATCTTACCCGACTACATCCCGCCTCTGGTCGGCGCGGTGNGGTGATTCATGACAGTGTTCCAAGGGACTTTGATTACACCATGGTTACTGCGTACCTCCCGAAGGGGATATGTGTAGAAAAAATGCAGCAAGATAAGATCATGGCGTTGAAGTTCAATGACTTCAACCTAGGTGACCTCAAGAATTACAACATGCTTGCTCCTTACAAGTATCTGACCAAGATGAAGGGGAAGAAATTGAAAATAATCCCCCAGCCATGGACTATGAACCTCGTGTAGTCCACCCTCTTGAACGTGATGAAGATCCCACACTTTGGAAGGCACCAGGAGGTTAATGCTTGTGTTAAGCTCCCGCTCTCATGTTACCATGGCGACTACCTATGGCTATATAGATGCATTACAGTTGATCTGATGTTGATCCATAGGATCACCAGATTGAGCATGCAAGGACCTGACCCGCAAGACTTCTACCCAGGGAAGGCTTCCGACCGCGCCCTGGAACAGAGAATTAAGGACACTTACGATGATGTAGAAAAGGGAACACGAGGCTACAAGGTAGATTCCATCCAGAATGGCACAGTGCACTTGGCCTGCCAGTTGATCGCATGTAAGCTAGTGAGGAAGAACCGACCTACTCAAGTCACAGGATTCGTTGTTGACCTAGTCGAGAAATGTGTAGAAGGACTCCAGATGAACTAGGCGAAGCACTTGGTCAACCAGATGGAATTAGACTGTCGTGAAGCTCAAGATCAGGGCTATGAGTTCCACTTTAGCTGGCTCCTAATCCTCATCGTATTTACCGCTTAGGAAATGCCGGAAGGTGCGAACTTCCCCGACATTGAGTTGTTCAAGCCGCTCGTTGCGAAGTTCACCATGCTTTGGTACTCGAGCGATATGGGAAAATAGTGGAAGTCGAACACGGTCTTTCATACCTATTATCTCCAACTGAAGAGGGCTATCAAAGCTGCCCCGCGCATGACACCAAACACCCTGCATCGGTTCCGACCCCTCATGAAGTTCTACGCAGATCGACACTTCATTTATATCACCGCGCATGCAGATGATCACAAAGAAGAGCTTCAATCGTACTACAAGCTCACAGAGGAGGACCTTGAAGATATCACCAAGGACCGGTCAAAAAAATTCCTCATACCCACAGACCCCACAGAAATGTCAGACCTTGAACTAATCGGCATCCCTGAGACCACTCATGAAGCAAAGGATCGTCCTAGACCCAGCAGAAGGAAGAATACCA
The DNA here is from genome assembly GCA_032191745.1 of Picea mariana. Classification (NCBI taxonomy): domain Eukaryota; kingdom Viridiplantae; phylum Streptophyta; class Pinopsida; order Pinales; family Pinaceae; genus Picea; species Picea mariana. The sequence continues at coordinate 17,022 of JASDQU010190469.1, forward strand.
AAGAGGTGTAAAACTTGAGCAGCACATCAGAAGGAACTGCTTCAGTATCACCTGGATGAGGGGGTGATGACAAAGTAGAAGAGACAAATGGAAAAGAGGACCAACAAAAGCAAAGCGAAGTAACACCGCCTAGGGACCCTGTTGATGAGGTTGATCCCTTGAATAAAAGGAAGGTTTCTCTCATGAAACCCACTTCTAGAAAGAAATCTAGAGCCACCTTGACTAAAATGCAGACTGTGCTCACTGTGGATGAATTTGACTTTATCATCGCAGTTATAGCAGATGCCTCACAAGACATCTTGTAGAAACATGAAGCCAAGCAGGAGGAGATGTATGATAGAATTGAGGTTGAACTCAGAGGGGTACAACATACCCTTCAATCCAGCCACACAGTATCCACTATGCCCCCACTGTCAGAAGCACCTGAGTTGGGAGATGAGCCTACCCAACTCCACAGATTAGATGATGCGACTGAAGCTCGCCTTCGTCATGCACATGAAGAAATTGAATAGGCCACAGAGGCCCTAAATAAAGTACAAAAAGTAGTCATAGAGCAACACCGAGTTGCGAAGAAAGAGAAGGCTTCCCGCCAAGCTAAGTTTGAATAAGAGAAAGCGCAGATCCAACAAGAGAAAGAGCAGTTTCTCGCAGAGAAGGTGGGAGTAAAAGAAGCAGTCAGCAGAGCACTTCACTTTGTGACAAGCTTAGAGAAAAAGGAGGAAGACCCAGTGGAACATCAAGTAGAGAAACTCGCGGAAGCTATCAAACAACTTCAATAGAGAATCGAAGACCTTGAGCTATGAACAGTGCCAAGTACCTCGCAGGATGTGTGAGATCAAAGAGAAGTCACTGCCCAGAGTGCAGTTGAGAGGATCAAATCATTCTCTCTGGAATGCAAACAACTAAGTGCTCGCAGCGCACAGAATTATGAGCGACTCACTGAAGATATTGAGCTGAAGGTACTGGAGTCACAGCTCCAAGAGAAAAAGAAGCAAGCAACAACAGTACAGGCATAGTTGAAGCTCCTGTCAGCAATTGAAAGGATCAAGTGATCCGAAGAATAGCGCACTGCTCAACAACAAGCCCACACCATTCAAAGAAAAGTCATGGAAGTGACTCAAAGGCTCCAACCAATCCAGGATGAAGCCTGCCAACTGTTTGAAGAGATTGAAGGTCGAGGCACAGAGTTGGAACAAGTAGTCGCTGTAGTCAAACATCGTTTAGAGGGACATGTCAACGAAGCAGTCATCCAAGAGTTCATTGAGAAAGAGGCCCTAGCGCAACAACAGGTTGAAGCAGCTTGAGCCAAGCTCGAGGATTTTGAAGCACAACTATCCAGAACAGAGTGACTCGGGACGAGTCACAGGTGAGTGTTGGGGGCTTGTTCTCCCTTGACCAAGTTTTGAGGATCCTTATTCATGTTTGACCTAATTTTGGGACTTCGACAGGCTGTCGAAGACAGAGCGCAAGTCGAAGTAGAGATCGCGAGATCTTGGCCCCTTTTTAGGGTTTTTTGGGTTTTGGGCTTATGTAACGGGAATAGGGATGTCAACCCATAAGTTTACCCATGTTTAGGCCCATTTTGTAATGTATAAATAGATAGCTAGGTGATGTAAGAAGGGGCCACAGAGTGTGCTAAGTGCTAGAGTTCAATCTATGTGATAGAAGGAGGGACAAGTATGTGATGCTAAGTGCAAGTGGTAATTGTCATTGCTTTGTGCGTACTGTGAGAGACTTGCAGAGCTAAGTGCAAGTGATTGTAAGAGACTATGAAAGGCTTTGTACTGTACTTCAGGGAAGGAGGATCTAGCGAGGTGCACAGATCTCCTATCCTCTGCAGAGTAAGATATCATGGCTCTGTGCATGTAGAAGATTGACATAAAGAAATAAAGAAGAAGAGTTGGTGGACGTAGCCCCAGGGTGGGGGTGAACCACGTATATCATGTGTTGTGGTTACTATGTGTTTTATGGTTGTTCTCTTGTCTATGTGATTGAATGCTTAGTGCACTGATGTATGCTTAGAAGGATCTAATATGGTAGCTTAGTGTTGAATAATGTGAATAAATGCTAGATCTAATCTATGTTGGTATGCTTAGTGCTTGATTATATTGGTTCTGTGTGAATACTGTGTTGATCTTTTGTTAGGGTTGAACTGCGTTGTAAACTAAGGTTGAATATTAATGAGCTGTAACCGATAAGTGCTTTGTTAAGGTGTTGTAATCACATATCTGTGTCCCAGCTAAGGTCGCAGACACTGGAGTGTTGCAACCACCCCTGCCTCTACCTCGGGTTAGACTTCATCCGCTTCACAGGTGTTTCCGAAAGGGCCGATAGTTAGGGTTTTATTGGTGCCTTGTTGTAGCGTTGAACCCTAGGTCTGCCCCTATGCCAACAATTTTATTTCATCCTACCTTGTTGGCATAATATGTGTAAGCAATTCATTTACAGGCATGGGATAGGCTACGAGTGTTGTTGATATACCCATTCACATGTATGCCAAGATTTGTGGGAACACAAATATGGGGAAATACACTAGAAAATGTGACTTCCTTTGCCCAACTATTTTAATTTATCTTTTGTAAAACAACACCAAGGTTGTTTAAGGAAGAAATGCAATTATTGGATAGGATCATAGATTAGTATATTGAGAAATATTTCACATACAAAAGTATCTATGGAACAATTACAACTCCACATTTGCTACATAAGTTTGTGCTAGACATATTGGTACTAATGGAAGTGACCTACCAAACTATTTAAAATGATTTCAATGAATATCTGACGAAGGAAAGGAAACTTTTGTTTATATATTACTTCATGTACATAGGTGCCTATGGCCTCAACATTTTTATTTTTTCTAGAACGAAAGCCATAACTATATTGCAGAGTATAGTCTTTGTGATGGAAAATTCTAAAGGCATGACCTAAAGGGCCTAGTACCAATGCATGCTAAATCAGCAGACATATCATGCCCATACACTCATGACCATTGAGAGGGAGAGGATGTCAACATAAGGGCCAGATCTTAGGAAGAATTTCAAGTAAGGATCAAATATTGTGATCAATCATTAACACATAATCATAAACAAGAACTTAAAGCCAAGAAAAGAAAGGAAGAGGGGAGGATTGGCTTTGAGAATGAAAAGAAATTCAATCATGAATTGGAACAAAAGAAAAAAGAAGCAGAAGAAAAATCCAAAAAAGAAGCACAGAAACAAAAGGAAAAGGAAGAAGCCAAATCACAAACAAAGGCATGAAAAAATATTAGGTTGAACTTAAAGCCAAAGGTCACGAGGATGCAAGGAATATAGAAGAAGAAACAA
>JASDQU010190470.1:0-19013 GCA_032191745.1 Picea mariana
TTTTTACATTTGTAACATTCCACTTCAGTGCTCAAAGATTCAAACCTATTGTAACTTCTTCTTTGTGTGTCACTAGGTCTCCTTGAATAATCCCTTTTTGTATAAGTCTCAAATTTGTTACTGTTCATGTTGTTAGCTCTGCAATTCACAACTTTATGTCCAAAATTATTACATGCATAACATAAACCAAAAAATATAGTTTGATACTCGGGAGTTGTAATATCTTCTAAAAGGAGGTGCTCTTATGAATCCTTCTTCTTCTTGAGGCCTATCTGTCTGTTGTTGATTCTGAAATATGAATCTTCTTGGTGGAGGAGTGTCCCTGTTATCTTCCTTGTATATCTTCCTATCCTCTTTGATTTTTTTTGCATAGCTCTTTGGATTTGTTTCTTGCTCTGTTGTTTTAGAGCNTCTTCTAGTTATTCTTTGAGTGCTTCTTCAATTCTTTTATCTTCTTCTATTTGAACCTTCAATTTTGTGATCATTTGTTCTAGTTCTTGAGTGTCCTTTTTCTTGTCTAGTTCTTTTTGCAATTTCTTGTTTTTCTTCTCTTCTCTTCTGATAACTTCTATGACACACATTAATTGTTCTCGATAGTCAACTTTTGCCTCTTCAATTTCTTCTTCGACTTCTTCAAATTATTCTTCGGCTTGTTCATATTCTTCATCGGAGTCTTCTTTTTCAGAGTCTTTTACTGCCATGAATAGAACTCTTCCTGTCTCATTGTCAATAACTTCATAGTCATCTAATGATTAGATGTCTTCTTTGGTGTATAATCTTTTCTTGAAAACTTTCTTGGTAGTTCTTTTGCCTTTATATGTGTGTTTTCCTTTTGAGTAACCTTCATCATTTCTCTTTTTCTTATGAGGAAATTTGTTAGAAAAATGACCAATACCATCACAATTAAAAAAAATTAAGGAGAGATTACCTCTATACCTACCGTTGGTTCCCTTGTTCAGGCTTTTCACAAAGTTGGCCACTTCCTCATCATTTTCCGAGGCGTCACTGTTGCTGCTATATTCTTCTTGTTCCTTTTTCTTTTGATTTGATCTTTTGAATGCCTTGAAGGATGCTTCTTTTACATCTAGATTTTTCTACTCAGTTCTCATTTCATATGCTATGAAAATTCCATGCAGTTTGTCCATGCTTATTGAGTCCAGATCCGATCTTTCTTCTAGTGCTGATTGCATTCATTGTTTCATCGACTTGTAAGAAGTAGGCTGCGATATATTCATCTTGATTCATTTTTAGTTGTTCAAACTAACCTCTGTAAGTCTGAAGCTTTACTGCTTTGACTTTTGTATCTCCTTCATAAATATTTTGAAGCTTGTCCAAAATCTCTTTAGCAGATTTATAGTGTGCAACTTTGGTGAATACCATATCACCGAGACCATTCAAAAGTGCATTTGTGGCTTTGGAATTATTCTCACTGAGTTTTACTGCTTTGTGATTTGTTGGTGGGACTGTTGGTGCTATGTATCCATCTACAATTGATTGCCAAACTTGAAATCCCTGTGCCTGTATATATGTCCTCATCCTTATGCTCCAAAAAACATACTTCTATCCATCAAACCGTGGTATTCCATTTTTATATGAGTTGGTACTCTCCATGATCTACCTCTCAGTGGTTAAACTAATTTCTGTAGGAACCTGCTCTGATACCAATTGTTGGATTACTAAGAGTGGGGGTGAATCAGTAATAGAAAAATTTAATCATTTTTAACCATATAATCCAAGTGTTATATCAATGAAACCTTATAATCCAATAACTGCAGAGTAAATAAGAAATGAACAAATGAAAAAAAATACACATACACATTACACCAATTTTTTACATGGAAACCTAAATCGGGAGAAAACCACTGAATTCTTTTTCTTATATGTCTTGAAGAATTACATTCATTGGAAGCACCAACTTCCTTTGTTTTCTAGCTACAACTGGAAGGAGGATCCAAACCCTAGTTTCTCAGGCTACAACCTGAGGGAATCTCCAACTCCCCAATTCTTTGGCTACAACCGGAAGGAGGCTACAACCCCCTATGTTCTTTGGCTACAACCGAAAGGTGGATAGAACCACCTATCCTTGCCCTGTCTTGCCACCCTAAAGTAGAAGTAGAATGATGGAACCACTGTCAACCTGTCACTGTGAGATATACCACTGTAAAACTATACCAATAAATTTGAACCATGCACCAACCATCTATCAACATGTACCTCAACCTGTAATCACCCTGTACCATAAAAAAGTGCATCAACCATCCACCAACCAGTACCAAATAACTTGTAATCAACCTGTACCATAAAAACGTGCATCCAACCATGTACCAAGTATGTATCAATAATGTGTCAACTAATCATCAACTATGACTCATCAATATGTACCAACATCATCAACTATACACCTCATGTATGTGTCAACTCATCAACTACTTGTCTCAACCATGTACTCAACATTTACCTTAACCAAAAGCCCTCATCAATTTCATCATCCAAATATGATTTGTAGCTTTGTAATAGATATGGTGTATATGATCACAATCCTACAAACCTTCCTTAAATTCAACAACAAGAGACTATCATTTTCATCAAACATTTCTTTAGTCTCACATGCCTAGTTTTGGGTTAGTCAACGACCCTAACTTGAAGTAATCATAACTTTGTACCTGTAATGTATAAAGATTAGAAACTGATACACAATGTTCTTTAGTGTTTTTTATGCAATTCCTCCAGTTTTCACTACTTGGAACCTCTAAGAAAAGGATTTATAGCAAAAATGGCATACCTTTCTGAATTTTGGCTTATTCTAGAGAGAGACCGTGTAGAGCGTGCCCTGCACTAAATTTTTGTTGAATTGATTTGAAACTATTAAAAAAACTACTACAAACTGTTACCTAACCAACACATTTTGTTTCGCTAAATTTGGATATGTTATGAAGAACTTATGATGTTTTTACCCGAAACACCTGTTTTTGACTAGTTTCAGGACTAGCCACAAACCCTATTTTCCACAGAGTGTAAATCCAAAAATACAATGACACACAAGATGAATTTTTTACCATAGATACTTGGATGTGTTTTCTCAATGGCATAGAAATTTCATGGTCTGAGTCATTATATATAAAAATTTATAGCGAAAATGGTGAGATGGCCTGTAAATAACATACCTTAGAAAGCACCATCAAAATAATTTATCCTTCCTTTCATTTCGACCTTATTTTCTTCACCTTCGCTTAGAATTTTGGCTTAGATATCCTTGGTTACCTCATAAACCTATAGATATTCAATATTCTCAAGTGTGATTAAAATGAGAGAGCCTTTCGTCTTATTTATACTCTCCAAGTAGCTTCTTTAAAAACATCTTCTAGGTCACTTGGCCCCACTTTCCTTATTTTAGGGTTAACCCACTTCTAATTTCTCCATTAAATTTATTATTGAAATAATTTATTTTGTATTCACTTTGAGTTATAGTACACTCATTACTTCACTTTATTATTTACCTTTTAAAATCTCTTAAACCACTTTGACTACTTTGACCTTTTGGGACTTCTAGATGACATATGAGGGTCCTCCAACCTCATAAGGCCATAAATCTCAAACCGTGAGGAGTTATGTGATATTCCACATACCAAAATAAATGGAATGACATGTAATATCCATATATAATAGTATTATCTGAAAATATATCATAACTCATACCTTTATCCATCTAGGATCTCATTATTCCACAATTTAGCATGTGTTCTCTTACTCCACAAAGCGTCTTTCCGTGAGGAATTTCACCATAAGGGGACCACTTTGGAGTTCATCCATCTTCAGTTCTTATCAACCATGACAAGAAAATAATGAGGCATCTTTACATGAAACAATATTGGGTCAATTACCCAAACCTTTGTGCTACGGGGATTTCTTCAAGGGTTGACATCAATGACAACCAACCTTAATCAACAGTTATACCCTTAGTATAGAATACATAACATATCATAGGTTAGCACTGCCATTTGATAATGTCCAAGTCATTTAAACAATTTTTCATTGTGAATTCCTTCGTAATTGCAGTTCTTCTAGTGTTCGTGATAAAAAAGGTTTAGGTAAGGAAAAATCCCATGCAAAACCTTTCTCAACTAAGTCTTAACTCAGCTTAAACTTATCAAAACAAAACAACGATGGTAGTCTATCTGAGATGAATAAGTTTGCACCTAACTAGCCTTGACTAGTCATTTCTTGATATGATTGTCACCAATTTCGCAATACTGTTATTAAGGGTAGGAGGCGTACTTGTCAGAGAGAGTTAAGGTTCTTCTCCTGTGATTAATGGGGGTTCTGTTGCGCAAATTCCGATGGCCCTTTCTCTCGACCCCTCCTCTAATCTTATCGTGCCAACTCTTCCCTAGCACATGGCTCCACCAAACATGTACCTTCAACATTTACTCTGTGCAGTGCGAAGTTTTCCCCCTTAGAGTTAGGCGAGTTTACTCCTTGTCATTGTGAACTGCGAAAGGCTCTATGTGTTGTTTCCTTTTTAGGCAAGTTTTTTCCTGGTCCAAAATGACTTTGTATGTTGCTCCCTCAGTGTGGGAGGGCTATCGCCATGGAGGTCGTTGCTCGATGGAAAAGTTGGCGTTAATCGCCTTCCTGGTAAGTTTTCGAGGCTATTGTGTTTAAGTAGGAGAGCAAAGTCCGCTATTGTGAAATTCTTTCTTCATTCTGTAACTCTTGCTATAACTTCTATTTAAATCCTCCATTAATCAATATTACTTGGAAATTCTTTGGGGTTATTATTGCTTCTATTAAAAGTTTAAATGTTCTTTGTTTCCCATTTTAATGGTAGGTCTCTATGTCAACTACTTTGACATTGGTGAATTATAGAGGGTGGGTGGTGGGTATACAATGGATAGATAACATACTAGGCATGACCCATTTCTAGGTTCTTTTCCTCTTAGGAAAAGGCCTAACCCCCTACTCAACATTCTCCCATTTGAGGAAGCATCAATGAGATAGAGGCATTCATATACACCTTGGCTTGGAGCCCTATGCAACAAAACAATTTTATAACATTATCTTGGCATGAGTTACCTACAAGTGATGTTGGTGGAGGGGATAGTCCTTGAATCCTGGTAGTAGAGCCTTTCTAAGAGAGGGAACACAGATACACTAGGTGATCAAGTGACCCTCACATATGATCAAGTTGCATGAACACTTGTTATGGGTCGACGGATTCCACTAGACATGGGAGTTTCATGGATGAGGACCGAGGTTGATATCTTGATCAACTCTATGTTATTCATTGATTATATCTATCTATCTATCTATCTATCTATATATGTGTGTGTGTGTGTGAATAATTTTTCTAAATGTAATTATATGATGTTTGTAGTCTCTACACTCATATAACATACCCTCAATTCCAATAGATGTATTATTGCCAATTTCCACCATTGATGTAATAATAGTAGGAGCTTGCTCATTTAGTGTATTGCATAATCAGGTATGCAATAGCTTTCATAAATTCACCACAATGCTATGCTTATTCTCTGGAAACTTAAGTGATTTGTGACTATTTAGATACATTTGAAATATAGTTGTATATGTGTGTGTGTGTGTGTGTTTATAGTCGCTACACTCAGATAACAAACCCTCAATTCCAATAGATGTATTACTGCCAATTTCCACCATTGATGTAGTAGTAGTAGGAGCTTCTTCATTCAATGTACTTCATAATCAGGTATGCAGTACCTTTCATAAATTCACCACAATGATTTTCTTATTCTCTAGCAACTTCACTGATTTGCTACTATTTAGATACATTTGACAGATAATTGTTTTGTTTCTACTGGCTATTTATGACAAATCAAATACAATTTTTTTGATTTTATATAGACAATGGTATCATATGACAATGAACCATGTCCACCTAGCATGGAAATATCACCCCCTTCACATGTATCACATATCGAGTTAAATCTTATTTAATAGTGAAATTTGTTCTATTCTTTTGTTTGAATTTCACATTTTTGTGCTATAAAAATGTTATAAATGTGTATGAAACTTTGTTCATTCATTTTTAGGTCACTTGTATCACCATATTTCCATTCACCACCACTACTGACATTCTCCACATCATTTTTTCTTGGATATAAGCCATGTCTAGTCCTTGGCCACCCTTCCCTAGCTCTCGGAATACTAGTTTCCACCCCAAGGGTTTTACTATCTTTCGTACAACCCATGGGGACTTATCATCTCCCATTTTCACCAGCTTTTCCATTTCATCCATCCACAATGCTACACCCATAAGACACCCACCATTCGTCCCTATTGCACCCCAAACTATTTCATTCATTTAGATCACACCACTACACTCTAATGCATCCCCCCATCCATCATATGATGTAGATAACATAGTCCATACCACAACGAATGTTTCCTTGGAGTAGCCCGTACAACCATTTTCTCCACCCACTAATGAATCTCCATTTTTTCCCAAGTTATTTACGATTATATTATTCATTAATGAATTTTTATGTATCATGAATGTAATTTATTTTATGCATTTTTGTTTATATTTCATGCTTTGATTCTTGTAACTATAGTAGGGTGGAATAGCTAAGAGATTAGGGTCTCATAGGAGGGAAACACCCTTGTGATTTTATGTATCATCTTTGGTGATTTTTCTTAGCTTGAATTAAAAGTATCATTTTGTAATTGTGTTAATTCATTGTAGAAAACAATGTATAATAATATTCTTTCCTTATCTAGTCTCTGGAGAGACAAACCACACCCAAGCGAAAAATGACTCGAGGTCCTTCCTCGAGTAAAAGTAGAAGGATCGAATTCTAAGATGAACCTGATAGTTGTGAGGGTGGTAGCAGTCAATGAGTGATCAATGGCATCTATTTTGTATCTAGGGAACCATATGCCATTCTTCCATGTTTGGGCACTTGCTTTCATTGTGTATATTGGGAAGAATGGATAATAATATTGTTTCCTTATCTAGTCTTTGGAGAGACAAAATATTGGCCCTTGACCAAGTTTTGGGAGATCCTTGGTCAAGTTTGACCTATTTTGGGACTTGGAAATCCTGTCGAAGGAGGAGCGCAAGATGAAGTAGAGATCATGGGATCTCGGCCCCTTTTTGGGTCCTTTTTGGTCTTTACTTGCTAAGTTCTTTGATATATATATATATAGATCTGTTTATGATTTGTGCTAACGATGTATATGGATGTTATATCTGAACTATGTGAATGTGTTTAGTGCTTGAATCTGCTAGATCTAATCTACCTCTCTATGATAAGTGCTTAGATACATCAAATCTGAATGAATGATGCGATGCTCTGTTTTATCTGCGGAGTAGATAATGGTCAAATATTGATGAATTGTTGGTGCTAAGTGATCTGTTAAGTGTTAGAATCACAGATCTGTGTCCCAAGTAAGGTTGCAAACATATGAATTCTGCAACCACCCCTACCTTTACCTCAGGTGAGACTTCATCTTCTTCGCAGGTGTTGCCGAAAGGGACGATAGTTAGGGTTTTGTTGGTGCGTTGTTGTAGCATTGAAACCTGGGTCTGCCCCTATGCCAACAAATGGTTCCATTGTCGAGACCTGAAACTGTGATTGCTGGGAACTGAGGAATAAGAAGCTTTGTGCAAAGATCTGACCTGAAACTGTGATTGTTGGGAACCGAGGAAGATGAAGCTTTGTGAAAAGATTCGAACTGAAACTGTGAAAGCTTTGTGCGTAGATCTATTTCCCTAGTGTGCAACATTCCACTTGACCTGTGAATCTCTGAGCCAAGAAAAGAGGTCAGATTTGAAGAAAAGAGGTAAGATATGAATGCTTTGTTCTTTGATGAAGGTAAGAATAGTGAAAAGTTTTAGATCTGAAATCTTTGTGCTTTGTAGAAGTAAGATAAGTGAAAAGTTTTGTTTCAAGAGTATGGATCTAGGTATGTTTGATAGATTCTGTCCTAGCTTGAAAGCTAGGGCACTAATAGATGAAATAAGGTTTGACATGCATAGATCTTATAAGAATAGTGAAATATATGTTATACCTATGCATAGAAAGAATGTTTGGACTAACAAGTGGATGCAGGATCCTAGAAAGAAATGTCTGCAGGTTAGCTACCATGATCCTAGTGCGTAGTACATGAAAGGATGGGAATCATTTAAAAGAAAGAGAGGATTAACCCTCTGTTACAGTTACAGAAAACTGAGACAGCTTCCTAAGGAATGCCCTGTGAGAAGACCTAGTTGTCTTTGTTGCAAATCTATGGACCATGAAGTATTGGATTTCCCTAGAATGATTTCTAAGCTTGAAGGAATGAACATAGGAAAAGAAAAACCTAAGAAAGATACATAAAATACGATTATGGAAGAACCCCAGAAAGAATCAAAGAAAGTATTGCTACAGATGAAAGACACCCTCATTGACCACCGGCAAGTCATATTATGAGAGATCTTCAAAGAAAACGCATGCATAGAAGCAAGAATAGGAGACTTTGACATTGATTGTGTTCTATATGAGGAAATGCAGGTGAATATCATGACAGAAAGAGCTTGGGAAGCTATAGGAAGCCCTGTTATGATTCCTTCATTAGGAGGAATAGGACTATTCAAAGGAAAGATGATAACCCTATGTGGAAATCTCACCTAGATACCCATGAATGCCAGTGGGACTTCGACAGAGGAGGATTTCAAGATTGTTAAACTTATTGAGAACAACGTCCCATTTACCATATTACTAGGAAAACCTTGGATTGAAAGAGATCAGGCTAGAAGGAAGGAAGGAAGAAGAAGTTTTAGAGAAAAAGAAGAAAGAGTTAAAGGATTTCATGACTATAAGGATCACACACTTGATTGAAGAACAGAAGAAAAGATTGAAGCTATTTAACACTAGAGACCTGGATGTCTAAGTTGCAACAATACTAGAAGACCCACAAAAGATCGAAGTACCTATTCCAGATAAAGAGGAAGTATCATCGTTGAATCTTAGGAAAGAATCTCAACAATGCGAAGTAACTATGCCAATCACAGATAAGAATCAAAATGGAAAAAGGAATACTGAGACGAATCTCACTGGAAAGAAGGCCAAAAATATAAGTCAAAAGAGAGCTAAGATCGAAAAGTTATAGAAGTTTCCAGAGGGAACTTCGCAAAGGGAAAATTTTCAAAATTGGAGCTTCGTCGGGATAACAGAACAACGTCACATGCCAATTCGCCAAGGTGAAGCAATATAGTTGTTGGGAACAATATAAGCGTTAGGCCGACCCTATGAACGTGTAGAAAGGCATTTATGGTTCGCCACCAAAACATTGGACCGCGCCGTAACGAACATAACATAGCTAATGAAGGTTTCTCAACTGTTGCAAGAGATCCATTGCCAAGTTATCTATTTATCCCGTCACACCATGCACTGAGAACACTTTTGCTAACCGTGAATTTGAGCCCGTAGATTCCTTGATTTTACACAGTGATCATTGTGCTATTTTATTCTATCCCATTGCAGTGTCTAAGTTACTCCTCGAACCTGATATTTCCAACCCCGAGTGTAATGTACCTCAAATTTGGAAAAAAAATAAAATAATTTCTATGGGACATTAATCTCCAATTTCATCTAATAGATTCATAGAAAGGGTAGGTAAAGTTCACTCTGATCATAGATTTATATTCTTCCTGTCCCATGAGGAAAATCCTACACTAGGATAACTTAAAAAACTTTATAAGAGGGGTTCTCCAAAAGTTCTAGTACCTTTCTACAACACATATAATTGTTTTCCTTTACATATAGATATTAAATACATATACATATATCTGTCTATATAGTAATGTGCATTTAGGATTGGATGTGCGCAATTTTATATCATTTACCTTGTAATAATAGAATACCTACCAAAAATGAATGTCGCGTCAGGAGTTATACCCTTAGTATAGAATACATAGCATATCATAGGCTAGTACCACCATTTGATAATGTTCGAGTCATTTAAACGGATTTTCATTGTGAATTCCTTCATAATTACAGTTCTTCTAGTCACTATGCTAAAAATGGTTTAGTTAAGGAAAAATCCCATGCAAAAACCTTGTTCAAATAAGTCTTAACTCAACTTAAACTTATCAAAACAAAACGATGATGGTAGTCTAACTGAGACGAAGCAGTTTGCACCTAACTAGTCTTGGCTAGTCATTTCTCGATATGACTATCACTAATTTTGCAATACTGTTATTAAGGGTAGGAGGCGTACTTGTCAGAGGGAGTTAAGGTTCTACTCCTGTGATTAATGGGGGTTCTGTTGTGAAAATTTCGATGGCTCTTTCACTCGACCCCTCCTCTAATCCTGTCGTGCTAACTCTGCCCTAGCACATGGCTCCACCAGCTCTATACCTTCAACATTTACTCTGTGCAGTGTGAAGTTTTCCCCCTTAGGGTTAGGTGAGTTTACTTCTTGTCATTCTGAACTCTGAAAGGCTTTATGTGTTGTTTCCCTGTTAGGCGAGTTTTTTCCTGGTCCGAAATGACTTTGTATGTTTCTCCCTCAGTGTGGGAGGGCTATCTTCGTGGAGGTCGTTGCTCAAAGGAACAACCAACATTAACCACCTTCCTGGTAAGTTTTCGAGGCTATTGTGTTTAAGTAAGGGAGTGGAGTCCGCTACAATGAAATTCTTTCTTCATTATGTAACTCTTGTTATAACTTCTATTTAAATCCTCCCTTCATAGATATTACTTGGAAATTCTTCGAGGTTATTATTGCTTCTATTAAAAGTTGAAATGTTCTTTGGTCCCTGTTTTAATATTTTCGAGGTCTTGATGCTCCATCTCCTCGCTCCATTTTCAGAGGATTTTTCCATTTTAGTCTCCTGGGAAGAAGGAAACTTAGGTTTTCCTTATGTCTTAATATCGATATTCTTTCTCTCTCTTACCCTATAGTTGCGCATCGAGGTTATTGAATACTTAAGAATTTTTGTAGATTTGATTGCAACTCTGTGTGTAATACCCTATATTGCTTCTTGTTCTTTCTCTTTGCGAAGGGTCAAGTCCACCCATCAGTGCTCTTACTCTGACTCTTAACTAGTTCTTACATAGGGAAGTTTCTTTAAGGATAAAAGCATTCTTTTTTGGGTATAATAAAAAAATCTGTATAAAGTTCTCTCGTATAATTCATAGAAATCTACCTTACAGTATATGACACTTTGAGTTGATAATTCTATGTTTATATTGGAAAGATTGTTTACTTTCATCGAATGATATTAGAAATGTGATTTTCTTATGTTAGGAATACTATATGTTGCAAAGCGACATCTTGAGGTCTAGTTATGTAATCTCTGTACTGACTACTGCACTATCATTAGTTTCTGCAATTTGATTTGGAAGGGTTTAAATTCGACCGTTAGGTATAGTACCAGTTCAGTGTGTACGGTTTATAGTAGGTTTTCGTACATCATGACTTATGGCATCTGTATGTTAAAGAAATACTAGTCCTATTGACTAATTCATTTTATTTATATTCGTTGACTATTGTAAAAAGAATGTTTTCTTCTTGTTCGTTTTGTTCATTTTAAGATTGGGTATAATTTACTAATGATGGGCCTTGTTGATGTGAGGTACCCATCAAAGAGTTACTGCACCATCCTCCCTTGGCCCATACGTCTCTCCAACTAGAAAACGATAAGGAAAGGATACGAGCCTGCATGCCAAAAGATGAGTATTTATCGGGAAAGAAAATCTATTTGTTAATAGTTATCATCTCGTTGATGTTTTTCGTTACCTTTTCTTCATATAAAAGGATAATAATTACAGGGTATCCTTTTTGCAGAGCTTTGGTTTGTGTAGGTTCCGGAAACCTACCCCTACCTTCGACGCAAAAGGTATCCGGGTTCTGGGCCCATCATCTCTCAGACTCAACTCTACAGATTCTAGAAAAAAAGAGGTTGTGGTTCTGTCACAAATTTTATAGTTATTAAGCAAAGTTCTCTTTGCATCGATTTCCTGTATCAGTTGATTAAGGGTTAAACCCTAGTTTTATGTTGACACTTCAATACTTGGAAAAGAACAAAAATATTTCACCTGGATGGACTTGTAAAATAACTGTAAAGGGGTTAAATCCCCAATCATTTCTTTTCCTATTTCCATGTGAAGTCGGAAAAGCTAGAGTAGTGAATTTCACTCCCGGCTATACAATGTTATGGTTCTTTGTAATATATAGATAGCCATTCTTTTCTTAAGAGGTAATACAAGCATTATATATTGAATTTATCCAGCTGTGAAAATTTATAAAAGATAAATGAGCTTCACACTTCTATTTTCTGAGTTCATCATATTTCTTTTCATTTTCGAACTAGTTTATTTTACAGAGATCGATTCATTTCCTAGAATATTCTTTCTATCTTTCCATAATTTCCTTATTACTAATTATACAATCATTTCCTTTAAAATTTCCACGCATGGTAGTATAGAAGTATTTTATAAAGTCTTTAAATCCTAGTACTGTAATTATGTGAGCATGAAGGGTTTGGTTCTACTATAAGTATGTTGTTGTATTCGTGCTTTCCAATTTCATTCACCGTTATTATGTATTTATAACTATACACATGCAGACTTGTTTCAAGTATAAATTTAACATTGGTATAGGTTTAACCTATGTCTATTACCATCCATCCATAATTCGGTTTATTGACAGTTACATAAATACAACAAACAGGCTTATTTGAGCATAGATTTAAGTCTGGTAGGGATCTATTTATTTCCTGTTCCATCCATTTGTAATCTAATTCATAGTAATAATTCACACAATGATGATACTAGATATATCTATATAAATACCCTCTTTAATCAATAGAATGATTCTTGAGTTGGAAATAATTTCAATAGAAATAGTTCACCCAACAACGCATACATGTACTCTGATATTTACCCAACATACTAGGCAACGTCCTACCTCCTCACATATGCCATATCTCAAAAGAAAAAATTCCTAGGTCTTTTTCCCTCTTAGGAATTTTTGTAGCTTTCCAAATCCTTGATTTTTAGGGGCTGCCAATGGCCAAATTCCTGATTTGCCACTTGTAACAATCAACCCTCAGGTAATTCCAACATGTTCCCCACTCATGGAGTGATGGTCAATTGATTTCAATATGCTTGTTCCATTTGTCCTCCTGCAACAATTATAAAATATTTTGTTGCAATACAAGTGTCACAGTCATGTAGTTAGTTGGGTCAAATCTAATCTCTTCCCAACAGTGATAATTATTAATTTCAATTAACCAAATTCAAAATTCAGAATTTCCATAAATGGCAAAAATTTTCCAATTTCGAATTTACCAAAAACATAATAAATTTCCTAAGAAATTGCAGATTCAAAAATACTTTATTTTTGGAGATGTCACATCCTTTCCCCCTTTAGTAAAACACTGTCCTTAGTGTTCGTTCCTTTCCTAGTACAGTATTGGATGACATTTCTGCAAATCTCCCTCCAACTCCCAAGTGGCCTCCTCAGGGCTAAAATGCTTCCATTGCACCTTTACCTGAGCGACGACTCTATTCGGAAGTGATATTTTTCTCCGGTCTAGAATACACAGGGGTTCCGCTTGCAAATCTCCTTCTGGTTCCACTTGTACCAAGTTCCAATCGATCATATGAGTAGGGTCATGAACATAATTCTTTAATAATGAAACATGAAATACATTATGAATTTTTAGATTGGATGGGAGTGCAAGTTGGTATGCTATGGGTCCAATTCGAGCTAATATATCGAAGGCCCCAAAAAACCTGGGTTCCAACTTGGAACAGTTCCCTAGCTTTAGTGAACTCTTCTAGGCTTTGACCTTTAAGTAAACATGATCTCCCACTTGAAACTCCAAGTGTCTTCTTTTCTAGTCCACATAAATCTTTTGTCTGTCCTATGCCTCTTTTAAGTTCTGTTGTACCTTTCTTACCATACTTTCCATTTCTTGGAGCATCTTTGATCCAACCATGAGTCTATCAACCGAGTTGTCCCAACGAATTGGAGTCGTACACTTTTTGTCATACAATACTTCGAAGGGGCTCAATTTAGTTGAAGTTTGGTACCCATTGTTATATGCAAATTCTAACAAGTGTAGATAGTCTTCCCACTTGCTCGGTTTTGTTATTACATACATGTGGATCATATCTTCTATGATTTGATTTGTTCGTTCAGTCTGTCCATCCATTTGTGGATGATAACTTGTGATGAAATTAAAATTAGTATTTATCCCTGCAAACAATTCTTTCCAAAAGGCAGATGTACATTTTACGTCTCTATCTGAAATCACCATTTTAGGAATACCATGCAGTCTAAAAATTTATTTCATAAATATTTCAGTGATGTTAATAGCTTTAAAAGTAAACTTTACAGGAATAAAGTGTGCAAACTTACTAAGTTTATCTATTACCACCATAATAGAATCATTATGTTTCTGAGTTTTAGGCAAACCTATAATAAAGTCCAACGATATAGTCTCCCATTTCCATTCCGGTATTGGTAAAGGCTGCAATAGGCCGGTGGGATGTTGGTGTTCATCTTTTCCTTGCTGACAATCTTGACACTTAGCTAAGTAGTCAGCTATCCCACCCTTCATATTAGGCCAATAAAATAATTTTCTAAGTGTTGTTATCGTTTTCTGGTATCCTGGATGACCAGAATATGGTTTCTTATGCACTTCATCCAAAACTATTAATTTTAACTCTGTTGAATCTGGTATGTATATTCTGTTTTTAAATTGTAGTAGGTAGTTTTTATCAATACTCAACTTTGTTTTTTCTGAATCCTTTGTAGTATTTTGTAATTCTGCCACTGTCTTAGTGTAATTTTCGTCGTTGTTACCTGCAGTCTTTACCCTCTGTTCAAGATCACTTTCCGCCTTGTTGACATTTATTTCAAATAACCCATGAACTCTTCTTCTTAAAGCACCAACTACTTTATTTTCCTTACCCTTGATATGTCTTACCTCAAAGTCAAATTTTCTCAAGAAGGAAATCCACCTTGATTGCCTTGCATTAAGGTCTAGCTGACTAAACAAATATTTCACACCACTATTATCTTTCAATAATAGAGACTTTCTGCCCATTATGTAGTGTCGCCACATTTTTAAGGCATGTATTACTCTTACCAATTCTAAATCGTGAGTGATGTAGTTTTGTTCATGTTCCTTTAATTTCCGGGACTCAGAAAAAATAATGTGTCCTTCTTGACTTAGGATGCCACCTAGTCCTTCTTTACTTGCATCAACACAGATGGTAAAGTATTTATCTGGGTCCACTACCTTTAAGATTGGTGTGGTTGTTAACAATTCCTTTAACTTATTAAAATCGTCTTGACACTTCTGTGACCATTTAAACTTGGTCCCTTTATTTTGTAATGATGTGATAGGGTAATCAATTTTGGAAAACCCCTCTATAAATCTGCGATAATATCCAGTGATTCCCATGAATGACCAGATATCCACCACATCCTTCGGTACCGACCATTCCATAATGGACCTTATTTTCTCAGGATCGACTGCAATACCATCTGCATATATTACATGTCCTAGGTACTGTATCTTCTTCTGATAAAAATCACACTTATCAAATTTAGCATACAGTTTGTGCTTCCTTAAAGTTTGCAAAACTGTTCTTAAGTGTTCTTCCTCTATTTTAGAATATACCATAATGTCGTTAATGAATACCAATATGAATTTGTCCAAATAATGATTGAAAATACTGTTCATTAAACACATAAATGTGGCTGGGGCGTTAGTGAGCCCAAGATGCATGACTACAAATTTGTAATGTCCATATCTTGTTTGAAAAGCTGTTTTGCTTATGTCCTCATCTTTTATCCTATCTTGATGATATCTGGATTGTAAATCCAACTTTGAAAATATCTTTTCCCCACCTACTTGATCAAACAGATCATTTATCCTAGGTAAGGGGTACTTGTTCTTAATATTCATTTTGTTCAATTGTATATAATCGATACATAGTCTTAGAGTAATGTCTTTCTTTTTCACAAAGAGGACTGGTGCACCCCATGGTGAAATACTCGGTCTGATATATTCTTTGTCCAATAATTCCCGTAGTTTCATTTTTAATCATGTAGAACAACAAAGTCTTCCAATATGGGTTTATCTTCTTTTTCTAATAGGTTTGTTACTTGTATGGCATAAACTTGACAACCCTTTCTCATGCATTTCTTGAATTGCATTGCTGTGACTTGTCTAACTGACACTGTTTTTTGTATACCTTGGGCTGTCGTAGTAGTGTCATTTTCGTCCTTATATTTAAGTGTCTTTGCATAACAATCTAGTACTTCTTTGTTCCTTTCTAAGCAATCCATTTTGATAATCAAATCATAAGATCATAGTGGTAGAATGTTCATATTTGTTCTTATGTTTTGACCATATAAACTGAACTCATAATCATAAATAAATTCAACCACTTTCCTTTTAGTTCCTGTTGCTAGTTGTACCAGCCATGACTTTGCGTGTCTCAATTTCATAAGTTTATTTGACTCTACTACACCATGTGTGATACAACTTAGCGTAACTCCAGGATTAGTTAAAACAAAAATTCAAGAATTATTGATTTTACCTTCAATTTCTACCACAGAGGACTGGTGGTTAGCTTGCCAACCATCTATGGCTTCATTGATTCGATGCAAGCTTCTGCCCACATCACCCACCATCGAGGCTTCCTGCAAATTATGAACAACAGTTTTGT
The DNA here is from genome assembly GCA_032191745.1 of Picea mariana. Classification (NCBI taxonomy): domain Eukaryota; kingdom Viridiplantae; phylum Streptophyta; class Pinopsida; order Pinales; family Pinaceae; genus Picea; species Picea mariana. Next base: position 16,710 of record JASDQU010190470.1, read on the forward strand.
TTGCTGAATTTAAACATGGGTAGTTCCTCCTTAGATGAGTTTCTCGACATTCCCAACACTTTAATGAATCCCGAGGGTTGTCCCCAAACTTCTTTGTTTCTAGATTTACTGTTTTACCGCCTCCTTGTGTGCTTGGATGGTTGGAGTGAAAATATTTCCTTGGAATTTTTTTTTTTGCATTTCGATAAGGGGTTGGCTTATATCATTTCTTCTGCTGGTTCATTCGATCTTGTTTCTTGTCTTTCCAAGACTTGGGAAGTTCTGTTCATTTTTTGTATTGGTCGTAACACAATCAGGATTTTATGAATACTTCACTTAGGGACTTGGGATTATCAAATTTGATTTTGTTCTTGTAGGACCGTGGTAAACAAATTAGGAACCACTGGATTTTCACTTTATCCTCTTAGATATAAGGTACGAACCTTATTATTTTAAGGAATTTATTTATTAGATCTTCCATAGACATTTGTCCAAGTCGCAACTCATAAAATTCTTTCATTTTTCTTTCTTAGTAGCTTTCAAATAGTTACTATTTCTTAAAGTATTTCTTAAATTCAAACCATTCCATCTGTTTCTCCTTTAGTCACTTGGTCAATTTCAGGTCTTTCCACCAAATGCTGCCTTTTCCTTTAAGATTATAGATGGCCATTCTAACTTTCATATTGCTAGAATACTTGTATATCTAGAAATACTTTTTTATGTCCAACAACCATGCTTCCACTTCTTCACTTGTCCTGGATTCCCCATCAATGTAGCAGGTTTGATCTTCTTAAATTCTCCCTCAAGATGATCTACCTGTTTCCTTTTTCTGTCTGGTCTTTCTTTATCTTCAACTGAAGGGGTACCTTCAGATGAGCTCTCCTCTTTTTCTGCTTCAGGACCAGAATTCTTGGAGGCCCTTTTACTGATCTCTTCTTCATGGTTATCATCCTCTGGGATTTTCTTTGTCACTATACTGCACAACATGAATTCATTTATTTCTTTTTTCTCCTGCTGTCATTTTTTTAGTTTCTCATTGTCAGCTTTGAAAATATGTAGCTCAACAATGATATTCCTCATCATTTCCAGAACTTCAGTAGGTGAGCTTCCACCACTATTCTTTCTTGGGTCTTTAGGATGTCTTTGTTCAGGATTCCCATCAAGTCTGATTTCTGCATCATCTTGGGCTACCATAATTAACACGAAACAAAAAAGGGTTTTATGTTTGTAACATTAAAAGTTTATTAGTTTTACATAAACAAAAACATGTGCTAGGTGAATAATGTGGCCTTGTTCAAGGTCCAAGTGCTGTAATCTTTTCTCTAATACCATATGTAATGTACCTCAAATTTGGAAAAATAAAATAAAATTCTATGGGACATTAATCTCCAATTTCATCTAATAGATTCGTAGAAAGGGTAGGTAAAGTTCACTCTGCTCATAGATTTATATTCTTCCTGTCATGTGAGGACAATCCTACACTAGGCTAACTTAATTTTTTTTATAAGAGTGGTTCTCCAAAAGTTCTAGTACCTTTCTGCAACACATATAATTTTTTTCCTTTACATATAGATATTAAATACATATACATATATCCGTCTATATAGTAATGTGAATTTAGTATTGGAGTCCTAATTTTCCTTGTTAATATCTGATCTTTCATGCTTGTGCACAATTCTATATCATTGACCTTGTAATAATAGAATACCTACCAAAAATGAATGTCGCATCGGGAGTTATTGTTGGACTACTGAGAGGGGGGGTGAATCAATAATAGAGCAATTTAATCCTTTTTAACCATATAATCCAAGTGTTATATCAATGAAGCATTATCATCCAATAACTGTAGAGTAAATAAGAAATGAACAAATGAACAAACATACAAATACAGAGTACACCAACGTTTTACGTGGAAACCCAAATCAGGAGAAAACCACAAGATGCTTTTTCTTATATGTCTTGAAGAATTACATTCATTGGAAGCACCAAATTCCTTTATTTTCCAGCTGCAACTGGAAGGAGGCTCCAACCCCTAGTTTCTTAGGATACAACCTGAGGGAATCTCCAACTCCCCAATTCTCTAGCTACAACCAGAAGGAGGCTACAACCCCCTATGTTCTCTGACTACAACCGGATGGTGGCTACAACCACCTATCCTTGCCTCATCCTGCCACCCTGAAGTAGAAGTAGAATGATGGAACCACTGTCAACCTGTCACTGTGATATATATCACTGTAAACCTATACCAAAAAATCTAAACCATGCATCAACCTGTTTCTCAATCCGTAATCAACCTGTACCATAAACAAGTGCATCAACCATGCA
>JASDQU010190472.1:6051-16935 GCA_032191745.1 Picea mariana
GACTTGTGCTTCTAGCATGACTAGCATAGGATGGTCTCTTACCCCCATCATGACTTGTAGAGGCTGGTGATAGGTCTCAAATATGACTAGTAGAGGTTGGTGACTTATTATTCTTACTCTTCCTCTTCCTATTCCTTTTAGACTTCTGTTTACCATTATCACAACTTTCACCAGAAGAGGGAGAAGGAGAAGGAGTAAACTTGGTAGATGTAGAAGGTGAAGGATCAACGTCCGTACGATGCCCCTGACATAAGGTGCTTATCTGAGAAGAATCAAGAGCATTAGAAAAATTGGGAGTGGTCCACAACCAAATCGGTAATCCTACATTCAACCCAAGAATGTTCAAAGTGGCCATCAAGGGGGCACCAACGTTTCCAAAGAAAGGAAAAGAACAAGAATCCCCTTGGGAAGGGGTCCCTTGGTTGGTATCCTCAAGAATTATGGTCATAAATTTCTTATGCATATGTTCATACCTTGCAGGATTTTTCATGTCCATAAAATTCTCATGCACTGAATCTAGTGAACTAGTGGTATACAAACCCACGCCTTCTAGTAGGTGGCTCTACACTTTCAAGATAAATACTAGGGGTCCTTCCCAACCAACTGAGCGGTTGGTCAACCACCTTGAATCAATGATCCAAAAGTGGTGATACTGAAACAACCTAATGCCAACTATACACAAAAACACTCCACTAAAAATTCCTAAGAGAAACATTGCATGAAAACAACTTTTCCAAATCTTCATCCTAGGTGGATGAGGTCTTGAGTCCAAAGCAATGAAAAATTGGAAAGGGTCCTTCTATACGAAGGCATGGGTTGATTAAGTCCTTTGGACCAAAGAAAGAAGGAGTGAGAAGTAGTTATCCCGACCTCCACTAACCAGCCTTATTTGGTGCAAATATGAGTGCTTCGTGGGGCACTCTTCAACAATACTGAAAAGTGTGATACGAAGTCTTCCCTAGGTACCACGAAAAACCCTCGTAGTCACCTTTGAGATCCCTAGGAATTACCACTATGTTCACCAACTTGTAGTCAATGTCCAGGGGGTACATTCCACAGTCAAGATCGAACATATGGGTAGGGTAACCAAGACCGAAGCCTCAAAATCATCGCCTCTCACAAAGGTATGGGTATTAACGAAACCCCCAATATACGATCTCTCCACTATGCTCAGTTAATATTCAGAGGTGTCTCTCCTTGGATCTCCTTTATGTGACCTCGTGTTTAGCTCCTGTGTTAGAGGATGCTCCCGACTATACTTATACGACAGTTGGATTTGAGACTCTCCCTAGCTAAGATTCCTATGTTTGTTCAATGTCCTTGGAGAGTTATCTCTCCAATCCTAATCCAAGGCCCCAACTCTAAACTTGTTTATGAATCCTAAATACAAAGTCTAGTAAATTTTAATCTTAGCATTTGTTTTAGAAGTTTTTTAACTCAAGGAGTATGGAGGTGCAACTGATGTTGTTTGAGGCTTTTGCAAAAATTAAACTTATAAGAACACTGGAAAAGAAAAATTTACACTAATTATTCAAATGAAAAAAGAGTTTCAACAATAAAATGCATGAACAATCCTATGCTAGTATCTTTTTATTTTTTATATAACAATGCAAACAATGCAGAGAAAGAAAGAAACTTAACTAGAAGAAACTTTAGTTTTTTTTTGTTTTTGTTTTCTTCTATCAAAGAAAAACTAACAAAATATTATAAAATAAACCACATGATCCACTATTCATGGCCCCTTTCAGCAATACTGAAAAGTGTGATATGAAATACTCCCTAGGTACCATGGAAAACCCTCGTAGTCACCTCTGATATCCCTAGGAATGACCACTAAAGTCACCAACTCACAGTCATCGTCTAGGGGGTACAATCGACAATCATGATCGAATGTATGGCCATGGTAACTAAGCGTGAAGCCTCGAAAGCATCACCTCTCATGGAGGTGTGGGTACTAATGAAACCCCCATTATACGATCTCTCCACTACGCTCAGTTAAGCTTCAGAGGGGTCTCTCCTTAGCTCTCCTTTACACGACCTCATGTTTAGCTCCTATGTTAGAGGAGACTCCCGACTATACTTATATGATAGTTGGATTTGAGACTCTCGCTAGCTTAGACTCCTATGTTTTTTCAATGGGCTTGGAGAGTTATCTCTCCAATCCTAATCCAAGTCCCTAACCCTAAACTTGTTTGTGAACCCTAGAAACAAATTCTAGTACATTTTAAGCTTAGCGTTTTTTTTAGTAGTTGTTTTTAATCAAGGGGTATGGAGGTGCAACTGATGTTGTTTGATACTTTTGCAAAAATGAAACTTATAATAACACCGGAAAATAAAACTTTACACTAATTCTTCAAATGAAAAAAGAGTTTCAACAAGAAAATGCATGAACAATCCTCTGCTAGTATCTTTTTCTTTTTCATATAACAATGCAGAGAAAGAAATAAACTTAACTAGAAAAAAACTAGTTTTTTGTTTTTGTTTTCTTCTATCAAAGCAAAACTAACAAAATATGCTAAAAGAAATTACAGGATCCACGATTCAAAATGAAAATCATTTCTCTTTAAAATGTAACCTAAAAATAAGCCAAGAACATTGGGAAACCAAGATCAAGATATTTTCTGTGACTTAGAAGTTTTCAAAGACTTAACACGGTGATACAAAGAAGTAAAAAAAATTAGGAAGACCAAGATGACCTAGAGAATCCCCTAAATCTCCCAGGGACTAAAGAAAGACACTATTTTTCAAAAACTGCTCACAGGTTTGTGACTGTGTGAAATGAGACTTGTAGTTGTTTGTGGGTAATACACAATAAAAGAGTGGATATCCATGAATGATATAACAAAAAAACGTAGATAACTTTGTAAAATTGGAAAAATAAAAAGGACTTTCAACAGGGAGATTCCCAGAAACTTATGGAAAAACTTTGTAACAAAGCTTGGAAAATAGGAAAACTCAAAGAAATAAAAAAGGACACACAAGACACTTTATGGCCGACCCAAACTAGGAGAAAGGATCCTCAATATAGTCCCCAACCGAAAATGTGGAATTATTTGTTTTTTCACATTTTTTTAGGGAATCTGCGCACTACAAGCTATCAAGGCACGAATGTCTGTGTGTTTCACAAAGGAAACCCATGGATATAAGAAAAAATAATGTTTTTAGGTGACTCGTATGAGGGAAGTTGGGATTTTGATTAGAAATATAGGGAAAAGTGTTGGCCCATGTCACAAATGCATAGATGTGGCAATTTGTGCTATAACACTTGTGTGAGGGATAAGGAGGAGCTAGAGCAAGGGCCAAGGAGAATCTCAATCAAGACTGAAGGTAAACCATTGATTTATGTACATGTTCTGCACTTATCAATTTAGATATGCATGGTTTTTCCCTTCAAATGTTGGTGTATTCAGTTGTAAATGGTAGATACATTCTTTCCTTGAGTATATCAGATTATATCTAGATCGGATTCGCAATTCCTAATGCTTTAAGATGCTTGAGTTAGGTATTTTTTGTCTCCTTGTGTGTAGGAAGTAGGTTGCAGGAGATGGAGCTAGATTTGTGGAGTTGCATTAGCTAGGAATACACAAGGAGAACCACCAGGAATCAAGTATTCCATTCTAAATCCTAGCATAAATTGGAACGAATCTAATAAATCTAGTGGAAAACTTTGTTGTTGTCTGTCCTATAGTTTGTCTCATATCACGGGTAGATATGAGGGAGTGACACCTATCCGCAAGGGGGATTTCTACACAATAATGACATAGAGGATAACATCTTAAATGGGGCCATGGATGCTTACCTCTTCCTCTTCTTATTCCTTTTCTGATAAAACCTCAATGACAATGTCTTTGTTTCCCCCCCTTCGGTAAGTATCCATAACGTTTCCTCAGAATCACCTATATCAAAGACATAAACAATTAGTCCAATTAACATTAAAAAAATGTACAAATTATGCGGTGGGATAAGATGTATATTGAGGGAAATAATGCTTATCTCCAAATTCTCGAAAAAGCTACCACGGTGACCTCAAAATCGAAGTGGTATTTTCCAGAACTAGGTAGTGGGTTCTTTTCTCATGAGTAAAACTCAGGTCTATGAGGCATATTAAAATAGAAAGACACTTGTGGCTGTCAAGTATCCCCATAAGTCCGGTCATAGTTTTAATAGGGCGATGGTTTCATTTAAGGGAGAATTTTTTTCAGGTTGAAATGGTATTTTCCCCTTTTTTACTAGAGTGACATATATATAGTCAAAGAAAAAAAATTCCTGGGTTGCTTTGTGGTTGCTAACTATGGATTGAGAGAAGGCACACAAAACCCTTGTCTAGGGTTCAAGAAAGAAAGTGTGGTAGGGAATTTTTAAAGGGGGATGTAACTAGGTATACTTGTAAATGAAACATGTATATTGTGTGGGAATGAGGGTGGAATGAGGTAGAGGGTATGGTGTTCGCTCATCGGGATTGGAGTCCCTCCATTGTATTTTTTTGTTTAAATTTTATAAGGAATGGAATGCATGAAGTAAAGGGTCATGGTGTACCTGTGTAACATACCCAACAACCAGCAAACTGAGCCACACTAACTCTAGAAGGCCCTTTAATAATGCTTTGATAACAATTCTAATGTAATTATCCACCAGGTTGAGCCACACTACTCCAAAAACACACAATTTGTAATGTACTAGAACAACAAAACCAAAATGATTTGTTCATATACTGATCTGAAACATACCCATTGCCTAGGTACTTCCAAATTTACTTCCTTGGACTGATTTTGAATTCAGTTCCATTCTTTTAAATCAATAAACATTAATTCAACACATGCAATTAACAAGATTCATGCTAAACCATCCAAGAAATGAAAAGCATGCCGTGCAAAACAATAACCAACAAACATGCACATAGAAATACATCTTAGAGATAAATAAATACACAATGGAATATAAATTATACATAAAACACAAAGAGCACTTATCTTTTCAAGTAAACATTCACCAATTGGTTGTAGACCAAGGAAATTCCTCCCAACCATAGAAATTGTTGTTTTGAATCTCAACGGTATGTCACCCCCGAGCTATGACTATGAATCCACAAGGATGGGTCCTAGGTCGACTCTAAACACACATAAGTTAAATAACATGCTCTAAAGTTTTACCAACCACATAACAATCCTAATTTCCATCTCTCTTCCCTTTCAACCTATACAACCCAAGAGATGAACCACTTTCTCTGCAATGAAACTCCTCATGTTGTTCCATTCCTCTTATAAGGCTCCAATGCTACTAATTAGGAAATCTCAATGATGGAAACTCCAAGGATTCTTAGTTGTTGAAAGTTATTTCATAACTACCATCAATATCAACATCCCAATGCATCTAAGAACTCAAGCATTCATTCCTTTATGGAATGATCAATAACTTTCTCACAACATTCTAGCAATGGCTCTCTATCTCTATCCATTCTTCTCCATGCCCAGACCAAGAGAAAATTAATGGGAAAGAATGAGGAACTCAATCCATGAACAACAAAAGAAAACAAGTAGCAAATGAATGTGCCCCAATGGAATGAAGATCAATCAAAATGAAGAACCCCCCAATGAGCCCAAGAGAGGGTTTATATAATTACATCAAATCAAGAACCACATGGCCTTCTCCAAGAAGCTCATGTAACCACATTCCCCAACTAAAACCAAGATGGGTGAATAAAATAATAATAAAATACTTGTTCCTTTTATCCCCCTCTCTTGTGGAATCATAGCCCCCTATAACTCTTGTCCTTGTCCATCTTGCAACCAACAATGTATTTTATTAATATATTCAAATTATTACATTTCTAGGCACCCCAACCTTTCAACATACTGACTCACTAGACTAAGTCATGTTTAGATAATACATTCTAGTTCTTATCGATGCTCAGAAATATTGAAGGTAACTACATGCACTGTATTGGGGATAGATGAATATTTAAAATAAAATCCCATTGCAGGATGATTTAATCCATGTATAGTGCAAATTTGGAGCTGGTTCCTTGAGGCATATTTGCAATATTGAATGACCCAGACTTAGTCAAAATAGACCATGAAAATATAAAAGGAACAAAGGAGTGGCCCCATGATCCTCTTCAACTTTGATGAGGAATGAATTTCAAATAAATATTGAAGAGAATCATGGGGATGGGTTGTTTCTAGCACAACACTTACTTTATGCATTGTTATTTGTTTGTCTTCCTAAACAACACTCAAAATATAACTAGTGAGAATATGATAGATGTAAAATTCCTCTTTCACAACTCTTTCCTGGGTTATTATGAGTTGTACATGTTACACCTCATATTTTCACTTCATTGTACCCTATATTTTTTTTCCATATGTGGACCATCACATGAGCATATTATGTTCCTTAGTGTATCATGATGAACCAAAAGTGTGGGTGTATTTGTACTCATTTATTGTATTGGACCATGCTTAGATGTTCTTTGTATTGGTGGGGGGCCTATGTAGTATCTCCAAAGTCCATATGGTTGATCATGGCCCATCCTTTTAGTCCCCATTTCAATATAGGATTTGATTTTATTGCTACATTTGACTACCCCTTAATGTTGGTAACTCTTCATCATGTTGGCCATTTATGATTTGGGTTTTTATGCAACCATCTTGGGATGGATCTATGTTGGATTACTGAGAGGGGCGGTGAATCAATAATAGAGAAATTTAATCCTTTTTCACCATAAAATGCAAGTGTTATATCAATGTATCCTTATCATCCAATATTTGAAGAGTAAATAAACAATGAACAAACGAGAAATCACACACATACATAGTACACCAGTGTTTTACGTGGAAACCCAAAGCGAGAGAAAACCATAGAATTATTTTTCTTATATGTCTTTAATAATTACATTCATTGGAAGCACCAAATTCCTTTGTTTTCCAGCTGCAATTGGAAGGATGCTCCAACCCCCTAGTTTCTCAGGCTACAACCTAAAGGAAGCTCCAACTCCCTAATTCTCTGGCTACAACCAGAAGGAGGATACAATCCCCTAGTTTCTCAGGATACAACCTGAGGGAAGCTCCAACTCCTCAATTCTCTGGCTACAACCAAAAGGAGGCTACAACCCCCTATGTTCTCTAGCTACAACCAGAAGGTGGCTACAACCATCTGTCCTTGCCCGGTCCAACCATTTGACATATAAGTAGAATGATGGAACCAATGTCACACTATCACTGTGAGATTTACTGCTATAAACTTGTACTAATCAACCTGTAACAACCTGTACCAATAAACTGTGCCAACATGTACCATACATCAACCTGTACCATAAACAAATGCATCAACCATGCACCAAACTTGTACAAATAACTTGTCACAATAACCTGTCCAAACAACCTGTAATCAACCTGTACCATAAACAAGTGCATCAACCATGCACCAACCTATACCTCAATCTATACCATCAAAGAGTGCATCAACCATGCACAAAATATGTACCAATCATGCATCAAATACACATAAACTATGACTCATCAATATGTACCAAAATCATCAACTATACACCTCATGTATGTGCCAACTCATCAAATACTTGTCTCAACCATGTACCCAACATGTACCTCAACCAGATACCAAATAAATATACCAATTGTTGTCTCTTGACCAAGTTTTGGGAGATCCTTGGTCAATTTTGACCTATTTTGGGACTTCGACAGCCTGTCAAAGATGGAGCACAAGACGAAGCTGAGATCGCGAGATCTCAACCCCTTTTTAGGTCCTTTTTGGGATTTGGGATTATGTAACGGGTATGGGATGTCGGCCCATGGGTTTACCCATGTTTAGGCCTATTTTCTAAAGTATAGATAAGTAGCTAGGCGATGTAAGTAGGTTGGCCGAGAAGCTAAGTGATAACTGCAAGTATGGATTGTAAAGGATTTGTGCATAGTGTGTGAGACTTGCAGAGCTAAGTGCAAGTGATTGTAATAGACTATGAAAGGCTTTGTGCTAGACCTATCTCGGGGAAGGAGGATCTGGCAAGGTGCACACAGATCTCCTGTCCTATGCAGAGTAGGTTTTTGTGGCTTTGTGCATGTATATGAGTGATTGAAGATAATAAAGAAGAAGAGTTGGTGGACGCAGCCCCAACGTGGGGGTGAACCACGTATATGTTGTGTTTCCCTACTCTGTGCAATGTCTTGATGTGTTTATGTCTTTACTTGCTAAGTTCTTTGATATAGATAGATAGATTTGTCTATGCTTTGTGCTAATGATGTATATGGATGCAGATATGACCTATGTGAATATGCTTAGTGCTTGAATCTACTAGATTTAATCTACCTCTTTATGATAAGTGCTTAGATACATCAGATCTGAGTGAATGATGTGATGTTTTGTTTCATCTGCGCAGTAGATAGTCGTTTGATATTGATGAATTGTCAGTGCTAAGTGCTCTGTTAAGTATTACAATCACAAATCTGTGTCCCATCTAAGGTTGCAGACACCTAAGTCCTGCAATCACCCCTGCCTCTACCTCGGGTGAGACTTCATCTACTTCGTAGGTGTTTCTGAAAGGGCCGGTAGTTAGGGTTTTGTTGGTACGTTGTTGTAGCGTTGAACCCTGGTTCTGCCCCTGTGCCAACAAATGGTTTTGTTGTCAGGACTTGAAACCGTGATTGCTGGGAACTGAGAAAGAAGAAGCTTTGTGCAAAGATCCAAATTGAAACTGTGGAAGCTTTGTGCGTAGATATGTTGCTCTAGTGCGCAGTACTCTACTTAGTTTATGAAGCTCTGTGCTAAAGAAAAGAAGTCCGATCAAAAGAAAAGAGGTAAGATCTAAAAGCTTTGTGCTCTGAGAAAGGTAAAAGTGAGAATTTCTAGAGAAAAGAGGTAAGATCTGCAAGCTCTATGCTTTAATAAAGGTAAGAATAGTGAAAAGTTTTAGATCTGAAAGCTTTTGTGCTTTGTAGAAGTAAGATAAATGGAAATTTTTGTTTCAACAATATGGATCTCGGTATGTTTGATAGATTCTGTCCTAGCTTGAAAACTAGGGCACTAATAGATGAAAGAAGGTTTGATATGAGTAGATATGATAAGAATAGTGAAAGATATGTTATACCTATGCATAGAAAGAATGTTTGGACTAACAACTAGATGTAGGATCCTAGAAAGAAATGTTTGCAGGTTAGCTACCATGCTCTTAGTGCGTAGTACAGGAAAGGTTGGGGATCATTTAAAAGAAAGAGAGGATTAACCCTCTATTACAGTTGTAGAAAACCAGGACATCTTGCTAAGGAATTCCCTGGGAGAAGACCTAGTTGTCTTTGTTGGAAAGCTATGGACCATGAAGTATTGGATTGCTCTAGAATGATTTCTAAGCTTGAATAAATGAACATGAAAAAAGAAAAGCCTAAGGCGGATCCAGAAATGGAAGAACCCCAGAAAGAATCAGAGAAAGTAATGCTACATATGAAAGAAACCCTGAATGACCACCGACATGTCAGTTTATCAGAGATCTTCAAAGAAAAATAATGCCTTGAAGCAAGAATAGGAAACTTTGATGTTGAATGTGTTCTAAATGAGGAAACACAGGTGAATATCATGACAGAGAGAACTTGGGAACTTTTAGGGAAGCCTGCTATGACTCCTTCATTAGGAGGAATAGGTTTATTTAGAGGAAATCTGATAAACCTATATGGAAATCTCACCCGGATATCGATGCATGCTAATGGGACTTCGACAAAGGAGGATTTTGAGATTGTTAAATTTATTGATAACAATGCCCCATTTACCATGTTACTAGTAAAACTTTGGATTGAAAAAGATTAGGCCAGAAGGAAAGAAGAAGAAGAAGTTTTAAAGCAACAGAAGCAAGACTTAAAAGAATTCATGACTAGAAGGATCACACACTTGATTGAAGAACAAAAGCATAGATCGAAGCTGTGTAACACCAGAGACTCGGATGTCGAAGTTGCAAGAACACTAGAAAACCCACAGGAGATCGAAGTACCTATTCCAGATAAAGAAGAAGTATCACCCTTGAATCTTAGAAAAGAACCTCAACAGTGTGAAGTAACTATGCCAAAAGAAGATAAGATTCAGAATGGAAAAAGGTATACCGAGACGAACCTCACTGGGAAAAAGGCTAGGGAGCTAAGTAATAAGAGAGCTCAGATCGACAAGTTATAGAAGGTTCCAGCGGAAAATTCATAGAAGGAAAATTTGCAAAATTGGAGCCTTGCCGGAATATCAAAACAACGTCCCATGGCACTTCGCCATGGCGAAGAAATATAATCGTTGGGAACAATATAACTGTTCATCCGACCCACCAAACAGGTAGAAAGGCATTTATGGTTCACCACCAGACCGTTGGACAACGTCGTAATGGATAGAACAGAGTTAATGAAGGCTTCTCACCCATTGTAAGAGATCTGTTACAAAGTTTTCTATTTATCCCATCGCACCATGCACCGAGAACACTTTTGCTAACCGTGAATTTGAGCTCATAGACTTGTTGATTTCACACAGTGATTATTTCACTATGGCCCTCTATCTCATTGCAGTGTCTAAGTTACACTTTGAACCCAAGATTTCCAACCTCGAGTGTGTATGTCAGACGAGTTGAGCACTGCAGAGAAAGTTGTTGAAGAATTTTTGTTCGACCTCATGACTGAAAGAGTCATGTCAATGTCTGCAGGCGTACAAGCTTCATCGACGAGAATGGTGCAAGCCTCTTCGTCGACTTCTCACAGATCTGGACCATCCCAACCATCAGTAGAAAAGAGAACCAAGAATAAAGATGACCTCGCAAATGAAAAACTGATTCCAACCATATTGCCCGATTACATTCTGCCTCTGGTTGGTGCGGTGAATTGTTATAGTGTACCATGTGATTTTGAGTAC
>JASDQU010190473.1:0-18140 GCA_032191745.1 Picea mariana
TATAGAAGAAGTAAAAAAAAAAATATTGGGCCTCCAAGTTAAGCACCCAAGAGCTATCGACCACAGTCCACAAATTACAAAACACAATCCTGACACATAAGGCCAAGCGCCAAGCTAAGGGAGGATCCCACGAGGCACTATTTGTTTTTCACTATGCATCTAACACAAGTTAGCAGCTAACACAAACCCAGTGCACAAGACAGTCGAGACCAAACGCCAGGCATCAAGCCAAAAGAAGGAGAAGCCAACGAGAGTGCTAGGAATCAAGCCACAAGGAGGAGAAGCCAACGAGGGGGTGGTATTGGGTACAAACCCAATCTTTGAGTCTATATGCTAAGCACCAAACATCGATCCAAGCACCAACAATACAACACAAGACAGTCGAGACTGAGAAATAAAACACAAGCCAATGCCAAAGACCAGCACCAAGCCATCGAATGGTGGAGCCACGACAACCAAACTTGTGCAGAATGCATCACAAGGTGCTAGACCTATCCAACCCTAACTAATAGAAACATCTGCTTCCAGGCAAGTCAATCCTTCGCATACGACCTGATCTCATCGATCACCATAGTTGTAATATTATCTAAACTTGCAAGGGAATGACAACAATGATAACTTTATTCTCCTTTCCTTGCAAGTAGGGTTTCAAGAAGTACCATCCGGTGCCAATCAAGACAATCAGGGTAAAAATCATAAGTCCCTTCGAAAAACTGAAAATATAAAAAAGAACATCCCATCCATGCTCTGTTCCGGTTCTCTTAATTAAAGACCTTTCCTCTGCCTCATAAAGAATATTTAGGGCTTTCAGGCAGATGAGGGCGGCCATGAATACATGGATCTGGTAGGCCATCAGGAGGTTTCTCACAACTATGAAGATCCAAACCCCAACCAACACAATGTATATCAAAGATAACGAAAAATAGAGCTTTGGCAAAAGGGTTTCACATGCCGAAAGATAATACTTTATGCCATTACTATCTCCCTCGATATTATATATAACTATCCTTACGTCCATAGAAACCCCAACCTCTTGCTATGCAAATAACTCACAAGTTAGCGCTCAAACAAAACTCCCAACACCAAGCTCATGAGACCATGCCACACAAACTCCGCACTTACCGACATGCCAAGCAGTTGCAGAGGGATGAGGTTGTTGGGAAGAAACATTATGGGATGTGCGAGTGAGATTTTAGGGTTTAGGTACTGAGAGCAGGGGGGCGGGACACATGAGCCTCATGCGAGGACCCACGATGCCCAACCTTAATTATTTTAATTTCTTTTAATTTATTTATTTATTTTTTATTCGCTAGCTTGGTCTCAGGCATTGTGGTTCTGATTTGGCACTTTGCTCTTGGTTCTATGCTTATATATTAGGCCTTTCTATTTTATTATTTGAAAATAATAATATTATTTTGAAAATATTATTTTATTATTTGAAAATATTAATATTATTTTGAAAATATTTTAATAAGTTTAGAAAATATTATTATGTTTTAAAGACAAATTATTAAAAATATATATTATTATTTAGAAAATATTATGAATAAGTTTTAAAGATAATTCATTATTTAGAAAATATTACTCATAATCTACCTTAAGTTAAGTGATCCAGAAATTAATAATATTAATATTGATATATATAAAGCTCAAATTATTGTTATAAAACATTAAAATCAATTATAAAACATTATTAAATAAGAGAGGGTTTAATTATTTATAGGGTATGTAAATCTTTAAGGGTTAGAATACAGGTTATAACACATGTTAAGGAAATACCCAGGGTAAGTGGTGAAGTACCCCATAGTGTTATCCTAGTTAGCGAGGTGAGAGAGTTAGTAGTATACTTAGACGATGATACCAAGATTAGATGCTTTAACCCCGACCTAAACCACTTACCCTAAAGAGAGTAACGTCTGTTTACAAGCAAGTTTTAAAAAAAAAAATTATGCCTAACCCTATGTTTACAAGTATAAGTTGAGAGAATGTGAACTCCCTTAGACTCTTCCCTGACAAGCATTTGGTTTGATGTAGATTCAATTATTCCATATGGTTAGGAATTGGGGAAATTGAGGCAGAGGGGCATCATCGCAAGGACCTCCAATGTCGGTGCCGCCACCACCATCACCTGAATTAACTCTCATTTTGTGCTCTTTGGAGGCTATTAATGAGACATTAAAGGGGTGTCAGTCAGTAGATGTCGAAGTGGAACCCCTACCATCTTGGGTGGGTAACCCTGAAGCATCGAGGGACTCAAAGGGAGGGCCTCCAACCGGGGACATCACCATAGAACTACAGAAGATCAATCCCCCGAAGTTTGTTGGGGGTCGTGCAAGTGAACGTGCGGAGGCCTGGTTGGAAGGAATGACACGATGTTTTACGTTAAGAGACTATGCTTCCACATCAAAGGAGAAAATAGCAATCTTTCAGTTGAGGGACAGTGCCTTGAACTAGTGGGGTAACTTGAAGAGGCAGTTGCACCTTACCCCAAACATTGTCTCATGGGAACGTTTTGAGGAAAGGTTCCAAAGTAAATATTTTTTGGATTACTATGAGGAACAATAGGTCGGAGCATTTCATGCTCTAGTTCAGGGAAACAGGACCATGGAAGAGTACGAGATCAGGTTCATGGAGTTGGTAAAATATGTCTCATACATGGATACTGATCAATGACAGGCATAACATTTTGTGTATGGGTTAAACCCTAAGATAAGGGCCATGGTACGGATGTGGAAACCGTCGTCAGTATTTGAAGCAGTTGAAAATGCACATTATGCAGAGGAGAACATGATATTAAACAAAGGTATGAGATCAACCTTTCCAAAAAAACCTAGATTCGTGGGGAAGGCCCCTAAGGCCTTCTCCAGGGGAGGAGGCTCTAGGACACCTCCTTATGGAAATAGATTTTCACCTAGAACAGTTGTTACAGGTATTTCAATGGCAGTGAGTGCAACATCCCACTCATCACCAATGATGTAGGTAGGTCCACGACCTTCTCAGGGAGCAGCAAGTAGGGGTAGGGGCTCCAAGGTAAGGAACTCATTTCAGAGACTATCACAGGGAAGTGCACAGGTTCCATATCATGTTATGTGTTGGGGGTGTGGAGGACCCCATTACCAGTGTAACTGCCTAGAGTTGCAAGAAGGATTTGTGCATAGAGAAGGAAAGGCCTCTATGGGAAGAGAGACTAGTAGCTACCATATTTATGCAGCAGTTAATAATCACCAGACAGAACATCAATCCATGGTGGTGGAGTCGTCAGGTACGCTAAATCATGTCAATGTTAAAATTTTACTTGATTCTGGTGCTACAGGTGGTTTCATTTCACCCTCTGCATTATAAAAGTATGGGCTGGCAGCCTACGAGCATGATGACTTTAAAAAAGTCGAGATGGCTTCAGAGGAAAAACAAGCGGTAGGACCTGTTAGCACTAGGAATCACCTTCAGATTGCATGGAAGGCAAGCCCAGTACCCATCAAGTTTATAAGTGAATGTAAGGGTGTTAAAAGGTCAAATGGAAAGAGACTCAAAATGATAATGTTCCAACTCAGATAACATGGATAGCATGCACCAACAATCAAGGTCTTGGCTAACTTCAATCAGTAGTTTGGAAGTAAGTATGAATAGGGAAGACTTAAAATAAGAGAAGTGTAGGGGCTATTGTAAACATCAGGTCTGCAAAATCCTAAGGAGGAAAGCTTCTTTACACAAGATCTTCTTGAACTCATAAACTAAGCTAGCTAAATAAACATCATGATAATATAATGATCGAACATCCACCATAACATAACCACAATCATTCATGTGAATCATTCAAAGCATGAACATTTCGCATCAAAAGCAAAGTAAGATGAAAGCGAAGATGATTTCTATTAGCCAAAATGTCTTAAGTCCAGTACATAGCTAGATCACAGTTACTTCATCAAAATATTATAGTCTAAGGGAGCCTTGCTCAACCATCCGAACCTACTAAAGTAATTAATCTATCTATTTATAAAAAAAGGGATGCAACAGTTGGAGGTACGAGATGGCCTCCTTCCCTTGAAAATATCTGAACATTTATTTGATCTAACAACTTATCTAACCACCTATGCTATAAAACAGGAAAATGTTAGTGACTAATCCAACCATGCTTCAAACGGATTTGATTCTCTCTTGTTGTGAAAACTCTTGTTTTGCCATGTGTATTTTAAGAGCATGTAGTTGACCTCATAATGTTAGATGTTGCTTCTGCAATTTTCTCCATCATCATCCATCCAAAAGGTTGTTGGCCTGACCTTCCTACATCCCTGGTGTCTGTTGGTAGCTTCTTTAGGTAGAAGCTTGAGTAGCGTATTTCATAGTTGGACAAGTAAAGGAGGTAGCTCATTTAGGTAGCACCACTGTGCTGCGTATGTGTGCAGACTCTGCTCTCTATGAAATATTACGTAGCTCCATTGTGTTGTGTATGTGTGCAGACTCTATTCTTTGTGAAATATTAGCTAGTGCCATTACATAGTGCCACTATGTTGCACATGTATGCCAACTCTGTTCTCTGCCAAATATTAGGTAGCGCCTGTAGGTAGCGCCACTTATGTTTCATCTGTGTGCAGGTTTGGGTAGCAACGCAAAAAATGCAACGCCTTCAATCTTGAACGTGTGTAGAGAAATTGATGGCCTTTCATGATATCAAACCCATTTTATTTAGGTGTCTTGGCAATACAGAAGATAGTGAATTTTACCATTGAGGGAGTTAGCACTTATCAAAACCCAAAACTCTGATAGTTAAATGATTATAAGCCTGTATAGATGGCAGAGGAAATATTTGAATATTACTTAACCCTCCCAAAAAGGAAACATCCTAAAAAATGGGGCTTACCTTTTACCAACTATTTTTTCATCTTGACACTTAACCTCACACTCTTTCTGGTAGAAAGAGGATCTTCAATTGACACAACAGACTTCTTCTTCTTAGCAGTGACAGGCTTTTTCAGTGAGGTTGTGCTCTCCTTAACTGTTGGTTTTTCATTCTCAATGGCAGTTTCAACCAATACTTGTAAATTTCTTTGGGCTACCTCATCTTGAAAGTTCTTCAGCTTTGCCTTTAGCTTCTTGTTTTGAGACCAAAAGCCTTTGTTCTACCTATAAATATTCTTTAGCTATTTATGAAGGGGATGGGCCCTTCTTTCTCCAAACCTTGCCAAGTCAAGGGTGTGACTGTAGCCATCCATAAGCTCTATCATCTTGGCTCTGTCAAACATGGGTTCCTTTTTCAATTGAGCCACCTCTTTTCTTTCATATTTAAGTTGCCTGATAAGTCTCTTGAAGGTCTGACTATCAGGAGGAGCAGTGTTATGCATAGTCTCAAGAGGTTTTTTCTCAGTCTCCTCTTCCACCTACATGGGAAGTGTCTTGTCTACCTCATCAGGTTTCTTGGTGGCTTTGATTTTACCTTTATTCCTATGCACAGGGGTTTCTTCTTTTCTTTCCACAGGCTTCTCAAAATATTTCACAGAGGTTTCATATTTTCTCTCCAAAGGTCTTTTAGTACCTTTACCATTCCCTTTCTCTACAGGGGCTTCTTGTTTCTCTTCCATAGGCTTTTCAATGCCTTTTTCCTTCTTCTTTTGAATAGGGGTTTCTAGTTTCTCTTCCACAAGATTTTCAATGCTTTTTCCCTTCTTCTTTTGAATAGGGGTTTCTAGTAAAGACTGCTCTTTGAAATCCTCCTTAGGAATTGATGACCTTGTGAAAGGTCTTTTAACCTTGATTTCGGCTGTTGGAGGAGAAGAGGGAAAGAGTAGCTTCTTCCCTTTCTTGGATGTAGCTTTGGTAGAAGAAGGAACCTCTTCTAACCCTGGTGGAGGAGGTGGTGAAAAATTTCTTTGTGGAGAAGGACAAACTTCCTCCTCAGCTCCTGTGACCTGCTTGCTTTCCTTTGAAACTTGAATAGAGGCTCCGCTCTTTCTATTCCTACTGGTCTCTACTTTAGTATCACTGGTGGGTGACAAAGGAATTGCCTTCTTTGATTGAGGATTTTATGCTAGATCCAACTTGAAATGACAAAGAAACAACAAAATTCTCCCATGAAATCTCTTTCTTATCCAATTCCTCAAAGACTAGCATTCTAATCAATCCAGAATGGAAGAGGCTAGAATCCACATCTTTAGATTTGGATTGTATCCTATATGACATATTACCTATACTTCTTAACAAGTAATAGGGAATATTCATCTAAACCTTACTAGTAAAATGTAGCAACAACCTTACATGGTATTGGTACAATGTGTTAAATCTCCCTTCACATGTAAAATATATCTGTATGATCTTCAATATTCTGTCAAACTATTCAATCAATTGACTCCTTGGCATACTTTTAGGAAAATCATTGGCTTGATATTTAGGTTTAAAAATATCTTTAGCATAGGATGAACTCAAATCCATGGATTTGAACCACTTTTCACCTGTAATGGGGATCCTTGTTGCAGCTAAGATAGAGGCTTCAGTTACCTCAAATTCCAAATCCCAACCTTGGTTTTCTTGCCATCAAAATGTAATGCAAACTATCTTGCTACCTCTGGATGGCCTCTCTATGTGTTTTGGCAAAAAGAGAGGCACCCTACTCTTTGAAAGACCTCTCTTGCCATGGGCTCTATATAAAAAAGATGCATGTCCACCGATTCTGTCCTAACCACCTTGCCACCTTTGTGTGTCTTCCTCAATTGAGGAGTCTCCATGGCTTAGAATGAGGGATTTTTGAAAGGCCTATGGGATAGTAATAAACATGAAGGCTTTGAATCGGGCTTCAAATGTACAAGGATGACCTTTTGAGACAAACTGGTGCTAGTGAGCCAAGCTTGACTGTGGGAATTACACCCTTAGACTTGTACAGGTATTCGAGAGTGTGGGAAGTGAGGAGGTAATCTAAAATTGGCTCTTTGCGATTGAGTAAAAATGCTATACTCTAATATGAAAGAAAGAAAGGGAACCAAAGAGGGTTTAAGCAGTGCCTCTAGGTAGCGCAACACATACGTAGAGGATAGGCTATTTACAGGCTTATGATTTCAATGGCCAAGGCAAGCACCAGTAATCAGACTTATATATAGGCACTGAAGATACAGGTATGAAAAAAAAAAGACAAGGCTATCATGCAAAGACGAGTCCCTTATGACTATGCAAGCTTGGCAAACCAAAACACGAGCGCAAATTTCTTGTAAAAAATAATATGTAGAGGAGGCAACATGGGATACCTATGGAGTAGACACCTATTGGAATATTCAACAAAATCTCAGGATGAGATTGCGAAAACTTCAGCCCTTGAACCTACTTTAGTCTCAAATTTGGTTTCCTTGTTGTCGCCTGATCAAAACTTGTGAATTTGCGCAGCATATCATTGTTGGTCCTTTCAAAATTATAAATCGTTACCAGAGCTCGTAAATGAAAGATATGGAAGGCATATTTAACTAACTTCGGGCACTAAAAAAAAGGAACATGACATCAGTCGTGGAAATCATGACTCGAGGTGGAAGTATGATGAACTGGATAGGCACTACGGAATAGCCTGATGAGTAGGCAATGCTTCCAATTCAAAAAATGATTGGACAGGTAAGCAAGGAGAATGAGGCATGCCTACGAGATGATGAGTGAGGAGAAAGGTTTGTCACATCATTCTAATCATGGGAGGGATCGATCTAGGGACAAGTCATGAAGGGGACCAAAATAATTCATGAGCTAAAATGATTCTAGGACCAAAAATCAATATAAGGATCAAACTAGAGCTAAGACTCAAAACTTTAATCATCTAAGGGGACCTACCAAACATAAAATTTAAAGGGATGATACTTTAAAAGAAATTTAAAATCTAATTCTTAAAAAAAAAGGATTGAAAACTAACTAAAATACCCAAGGCAATTTAGTGTGATAACATTCGCTCCACAGTGGATGGCATGCCCCCTGCGGGCTGCCAAGAATGAGTAGATTTAGTGCCTTATCCTAGGGCTATGGGGTCAGTTATAGAAACAAAAATAAAAAGAAAATGATATTTACAATGATATGAAGATCCAATCAAGGCTCAGGAAAATTACTTTTTCAAGAAATGCCCATTGACAGGGCCACCAAAAACCTCTTCATTCTCCATATTCTATAACTTGAAAGTGTTATTAGAGAATACCTCATATATCTTGAAAGGACCAATCCATAAAGCTTCAAATTTACCGTTCTTGCCTTTATCTTGCTTTGGTGCATCCCACGAGCACCAGATCGCCCAATTGAAAATCCTCTTTGTTCACCTTTTTGTCGAAAGCCTGCTTGATCTTCAGTTGATGGTCATATGATTTGTCTACAAGTTGCTCCCGGGTCTGCTGCACTTCAACCAACTGTTGAATCCTTCTGATCATATGATCAGGTTCCCCTTGATAATCTTGGAAGAATTTTCCCACAAGTAAGGCAAGTTGAGAAGGAAAAATTGCCTCAACTCCATACACCAGTTGGAAAGGGGAAATTCCTAGGGACCTTTTTACTATCACTCTGTCAACCCATAGAGAAAATTTGAGTTTTGAATCCCATGCCTTTTTTTTATCCTCTAACATCTTTTTTATGATCTTTAAAATGCTTTTGTTTGAGGATTCTGCAAGCCCTTTTCCCTGAGGATAGAAAGGGGTAGAATTTATTAAGGTGATCCCAAACTGTTCACAGAACTAAATCAACGGTTCAGCCTTGAAAGATGCAGCATTATCAGTGATGATTATGTTGGGACACCCAAACCTTGCCATAATGTCTTCAAGGAAACCAATGATCACTTTGTGGGAAGAATTCCTTGTGGGAATATCTTCAATCCATTTAGTAAAGTAATCTATAGTAGTCAAGATCCACCTATGTTGACCACTGGAAGCAAGACGGATTTCCCTGATAAAATCTAGGCCCCACTGCTAGAAGGGTCTTGAGGTTTCCACAGGATTTAATGGAAAAGACTTAAGTTGCTACTTTTTGGAGAACTTTTGACACTTAGCACAAGCTTTGATCTTAGCACAAACATCAGTGAATAAACTGGGCCAGAAGTACCTAGCCCTGAGGATCTTGTATGCCGTGGTTCTCCAATAATGATGCCCCCCACATAAACTGTTATGAAAATCAGACATAATCTTTTGGGATTCTTGGGGGTCTAGGCATCTCAAAAGCACTCCTAATGGATCCTTCCAATACAAAATTTGATCAACAAGGTAGTACTTTATTGATTTGAGTTTTAAGGATCTCACCTTGTTCTTTTCCATACCACTTGGATTCTGTAAATTTTGCAGAAAAAATATAATGTCCTTGTACCAGCTGCAATTTTCCAATGCAGAGATGATTTGAGGACCTTTATCGGTTATCTCAACCTATTGATTTTCTGAATATGAGTGGATGAAATTCACCCCCAATGCTAAGCAATTTGATTCAACCAAGAGCTTGGCTAAACCTTGACATTTAACCAATTTGGCGGGCCTAGTATCCAAATCAAATTCTAGTAATTTAGCAATCCACTTGCTCCTTTTTTCGTCTATATCAAGTTGAATAAGAATTTATTTTACAACAATTGATGGGACATAATCAATAAATCTTGAATGCAGGACATAAACTTTGAAGGACTTAAGAGCTTTAACCAATGCATAGGCATTGTTATCACTCCAAGAAACTCTTTGGGGTTGTAGGCCAAAGATGCTTGGTAACTCAAGAATATGGTAAATTTTGTATGCTTGGAACAATGGGATAACTCAATGACTAATGAAATGGACAACTCATCATAAATTCGAATAAGACAGTGCTTTTAGAAATCAATAATCAGACAAGATAGTTTAAACAGGGGATGAAGAATACTAGTCTTGATAACCAAATACAACTAGGTGTAGGGTCAATACAAGATAGCAAGAAGTCCTTCAATTCAAGTTTATGAGCTTAATAAAGAGATGACAGTCTTTAGAAGCTAAGACAAACTGAAGTAAAGTACAGAAAGATAAGATGCATGAGCAATTTTGATATTGAAGACAAAAGAAGACTGTGATTCTATTATCAAATAAGAGTCTATAACAGTAGCGAAATGTATCCAAGATTGAACCCCCTAGTGCTCCAAATGTCTTTGGATTTATAGCCTTACAAGATGAAATCTAGATCCTTGAAAGATGGATCAAATTTGCTAAAAATAGTCAAATCAAAATAGATACAACAAATGTAGGATGAGATCATATAAAAATGGATCTAGAATACTAAAAATGGAAAGTCAAAACAAAATAGGAAAAGATCCTATCTAAGGATTCAAACTCTATCTTGATAGCCTTCATATCCTCCAAACTCTTTGACAGATGTAGAAGACCTTCCAAGGCTGATGAATCTTCATAAGAAATTCGAATTTGCCACCTTTGGCAAAAAAGACAATTTTTTGCTCATGAACTAGGTCACCATTTTCACTTTTCCACCTTCTTAAACATTAAATACATCAAGATAAAACCTTAAATCTGATGTATTTAATTATTATGCATCTTTAGAAACCAACCTCGAAAGATTTGGTTGAGAAAAAGTCGAATCTGGGCAAAAATATGACCTTGCTGCCATGTAACAGGTTTCACCAGCTAATTTTCCCTGAATCCGCCCCTTTAGCTAGTGAAAAGAAAATCTTTCAACAACTAACTAGCGGATTTCAAAACCAATAAGCTGGTGAAAACCCTGATTTTTTTAATGAAAACTGCCTTGGGAAAAATCAAATTTATCAGCCATGGAGAGTCCGTTTTACACACTTGAATAGTCAATTGACATCTAGAAATCCTAACCTTTCCAGTGGTTCTTTCAAATTTTCATTTAGAGCTTGGAAAGGTAGTCAAAAGTCCCCTGCAATATTAGGAATCGTTTTTCAAACAAATTTCTGAATGAATCATTTCAGGGGATAACATTGGCAGTCAAACATTATTCGATGTGCTTTTGATGTGTCTCAGATGTGATGACACATGTCTTTAGTAGCTGAAATATTTCAATAATGATAACCAAAAAATTTAGTTGACCAATTTAACATTTGGTCCCAAAATCTCCACGAATCTTTGATGCTGAGTGTTCCTTGATTTGGTGGTTAATCATTCGATGCTCCCATACCTTTTCAAATATTCCAAAATCAATTTGCTCCAGCTTAACTTTCCAAAACTTTCTTTCTGTAGTTTCACCAGCTAATTCACCTTACGATCTGCTAGTTAGCTGGTGAAATTTTTTCTTTTCACCAGCTAATTGGTTATAATTTTTCCCTTTGCGCTGGTGAAAGCTCTGTCTTTATCTTTGAGAAGAAAATTATGTAGAGTAGCAGAGAAACTTTGACGGTGCATAAATACAAAATGAGAAAGGACTTAATGATACACTTGGTGTATCGACATACAGCTTGATTCGTGACTGATCTATGGGTTATGTGTTGATTTGTGTATCAATTCATAGCTTAACTCATGACTTGAAACATGGCTTGGATTTAGTTTGTATGTTGCATGAATTCAGTGACATATGGACTCAGAATTTGGCACTTGCGCTTGGGAATTGGTGTTAGAGCTTGGCTTTGTATGGTTTAAGTGTTGAATGCGCTTGACATTTGGACTCAAGATTTGGCTTGACTCATTGCTTGGTGCACTAGGCTTGATGTATTGCATGGCTTGATTTAAAATAGACTAGGCTCACCTAGGCACACACCACTATTGCTTTTTGGGGAATTTTTTGGAATAAAAATACGGATTTTATCAAAGTATAAAAGACATAAAAGCAATGGAATGACATTTTGTTATTTGTATCTTGTATTGCAGGTCCAGAGACATAAAAACAAAGGATTTTTTAGCAAAGTAATCAAGAAGGAGCTTGATGAACACTATGGAGGTTAAGATACTAGAAAGAAATTGAAGAAAATGATAAATCAGTTGAAGAGTGATGGAAATACACATCAAAATACCAGTGCGTTTTTTTATCGCTAACATGCGTGTTTGTCCATGATGTAATATTTTAGTTCAGCATCTCTCAATGCCCTGCTGAAAAAGGAAATGGGATTCTCTAAGCCTTCATTATTCTTTTGCAATGGGACTGTTGCTACTGTATCAAAAGAGGCAAAAGAAAAAATAAGAAATTCTTTGGAGTAGTCGGGGTTGAAAAGAATCAGGGCTTCAGTCAAGGTTTTCTTTATTTGATCAAAAGAATCATGATACTCAGCAGTCCATTTGATTTCACTATCCTTCTTTAGCATGCATGTGATATACTTAACCAACTCATCCAAATTTGACACAAATCTTCTCAAAAAATTGATTTTTCCAAGAAAAGATTGTACCTCTTTTTTAGATATAGGAAGTGACAATGTTTGTATAGCCTCAATCCTACTGGAATCAATCCTTACCCCTTCAATTGACACAATATGCCCCAATAATTTTCCTTCTTTCATGGCAAACAATGATTTTTTCGGATTCAAGGAGAGGCCAAATTTTTTGCATTTCAAGAAAACCTTTCTTAAGTGATCACAGTGTTCTTTATTAGACTGAGAGTGCATTGTTATGTCATCTAAATAGATAACAACAAACTTATCTTTTTCTCCAATAAATGTTATATCCATAGCTCGCTAAAAAGTTACCCCTATGTTCATCAAGCCAAAGGGCATGTTGGCGTACATAAATGTCCCCCAAGGAGTGGTAAAGGTCGTCTTCTCCCTGTCTTCTGGAAAAATAGAGACCTAATTGTATCCGGAAAATCCATCAACCATAGACATCCTGGCTTCTCCTATCACCTTCTATAATATGTGCTCCATCTTGGGTAAAGGGTAATTATCCTTCTTTGAGATTTTGTTCAGATTTCGGAAATCAACACAAAGTCTGATTTCTCAATTCTTTTTTCTTACTGGGACCAAATTGGCTAGCCATTCAGAATACCTCAAAGGAATGATAATTTTTGCATCCAAAATATTCTTAACTTCTTTCTCCATGACAGGCAACAACATAGGATTGATCTGCCTCAACTTTTTCCTGAAGGGTTTGGTGTTTTCTTTTAATGGGATATTGTGCTCTATTATACTTGTGTCTTAAGTTCTGAGATATTCATAAGTCCAAGAGAATACATTAGCAAATTCATTCAACAACTTAGTGCATTCTTCCCTCTACTCTTCTGATAGTATTCTTGACAATTTGACATATTTTGGATCCTTTTTAGTTCCCACATTGCACTCAGTTATATTTGCATCATTAGTGGATACCTTCCCTTTCAATTCCACACCATTATCATCAAATAATATTTCCAAAGGAACTAGTCCCTTTGGTATATGATTGTTAGGCAGCTGCACAATATGACAATTAACAATTTTATTGAGGAAAACATCAGCGTGAGGGGTAACTTTTGAATCATGATCCTGATCAATGTGTAATGCAAAAAACTCATCAACAGTCTCAAGAAAATTTTTAAGTTCTAAATCATCTTCAAACACCTTCCAATATTTTACATTGTCCTGTATAGAAGGCCTGTATTTGACTTCTACATCATACTTGATTTTTGGTGGTATAGGAATTCTGAAGTTGCTTGTTGATACGGCCAAAAAATCAGCCATGGTATTCTCTTCTCTAGGAATGAATGATATATTAAAAGTAGAGAAAAAACTATCCACCAAATCCCACACTTCATTTCTATAAGATCTAATTCTAGGGTGCTTTTTTTGATAAATATTTTTAATCTGATGGACTATCAATTCAGCATCCCCAAATACTGATAACTCTTCTATCCCTGTTTCTTTAGCTTCCCTCAACCCCAATACAAGAGCCTCGTACTCTGCCACATTATTAGTAGTCTCAAATTCTATTTTATATGACAAAGATATAGTTTCTTGAGTTGGTGAGACAAAGATCACCCCAACACCAACACCTTCCTTGGAAGAGGCTCCATCAAAAAACATCTTCCAGATAGAAGTGGTTAGAAGAGGCTCCTCAGAAAAGTTGATGGACTGTTTTCTGATCTCTAAAGGAGCTTCAGGAGCATCAGTGAGCTACAAAATACTAGATCCCAGATCTGTATCAAAAGGAAAAATAGGGTGATTTGTGGGATTTTCTTCATCACTAATGATGTAAGCCAATTGAGCTTCCTTGTATTGTCTTCTATGTTATCCCCTAAAAATAGGAATAATAGCATAAGAGAGATCCATATGCAAGGTTCCCCCAAGTCTTTTTATCCAGGATCTTGATAAGAGCATGCCAAACTTGGGGGGGTACATCAGCAACCACTATATCCATGAGTATACTCTTCATGGGAAACTAAAATAAGGTCACCACCATATCCTTAATGACTCCAAGACACTTCACTTTTCTGGAGTCAAAAGAATATAAGTTATGATAAGTCTTTGTGATTTCTAACCCAATTTCATCCATAACATATTTTGGCATAAGATTGTGGGATGCCCCTCAATCCATGAGACAATTGTGTAGCACCTTATCATGTATATTCAGTGAGGTATAGAAAGGTGGGGATGAATCATCCCTGTCTT
The DNA here is from genome assembly GCA_032191745.1 of Picea mariana. Taxonomy (NCBI): domain Eukaryota; kingdom Viridiplantae; phylum Streptophyta; class Pinopsida; order Pinales; family Pinaceae; genus Picea; species Picea mariana. The sequence goes on from JASDQU010190473.1 coordinate 14,480, forward strand.
CTATCAAAGGGTGTAAAATCACTGATGGTTTTTCATCTTGCAGATTTATTGAATCAGTGGTATTTGGAGATGATTCAGGATGTAGCATTTTGGATAGGTATTTTTTAAATTCTTCATTTTTTATCAATTCCAAAAAGGGTACAAGGATCTTTATTTTCTGGATCTCATTCTCAAAACTGAAAGAAGAAGAAGGTTTCAATATCTCTTTGGTTTCAGGAAAAGGATTTATGATCAGAACTTGAGGGCTTTGAGACTCTTTTTCCTTACTACTCATTGTCACAGCCTTGGTTGAATCTTCTCTTTGAGCAGGCTGATTAGTGGGATATGTTTTTTCTTCATTCTTCTTAGATCTCAGATTATATCTACTATCATTTTCTTTTGCTTTCTCTCCCTTACTTAACTCATTGATTGGAATATCCATTAAAGATTGTTCATAAGAGGATTGAGTCAAGTGTGGGGATGGGGATGTGTCACCTAAGCAATGAATCTCATAATCATCTTCTGCCTTCTCTTCTTCTTCATCAACAACCAAATTATTTTGCAAAGGATCTTGTACCCTCTGATCATCTCTTTCTTTGTTTCTGGGATCTCTGGTAAAGATTTTGGGAGCATTATTTGGTCTCCTATAGTTACCTCTGTTATCAATGTTTTGATCATTTCTATATGTCTGTTTCCCTTCTGATTTTAATTTCCCAATCTCAGTGTAAATAGATTTTACTAATTTGGTCAACTAATCTACTTGAGAATGGACAACAGAGGAATCAGAAGTTGAAGCTTCGGCTCTGTTTTTTCTCCTATCCCTATCATATTTCCCCCTGAGCTTATCTGATGCCACTATGTTGGATTCTACCTCTAAGGCAACATCTTGCATATGAACTAAGGAAGGTGACCTTCTTTCTCTTAAAAGGAGGAAGAATTTAGAATCAAATTCATTGGCATAAGTGATTTTTGCAGAAGTTTCAGTTGGTTTTATCTCATCAGGGATCTTGTTGTACATTTTTTAAAATATTTTAGAAAATTCAGAGACAGACTCTCCTTCTTTCCTTTTTAGGGATCTGAATTCGGTGATGTAGTACAAAAATTCCTTTTTGTTCCCCCAATGCTTCAAGAAAGCTTCATCCAATGCTTGAATACCAATAATGGATCTAGGGGCCAGACCCCTAAACCACTTCCTATCTTCACCAAAAAGGATTTGGACGAAAAACTTCATCCACACATCCTCATTTTCAATATTTTGGTTATCTGCATAACTATAGGAAGCAGCAAGATGTTCCTCGGCTGTTATATCTTCTTCTTCAGTAAACTTGGGCATGTATTTCAAATAATCTCGAGGAGGGAGAGCATTCACTGGATGAGGTAAGACTAGAGGAGAATATCTTGTAGCCACTATGGAATCCATCCTATTTGCAGGGGGTTTAACAACTACCATTTTATTTTGGATTCTTGGTGAACAAGAAGGAGAAGGAGACTTGACTATGTGCATATTAGGAGAAGAAGGAAAGGATGAAGGGGGGGTTTCAGTTTTCACAACAGAAGGCTGAGTCTTGGAAGAATATGGTAAGGTCTGAAAAGAATATGAAGTTCCTACTTCTTTGGCAGCGAAATTTTTAATAGAAAGAGGTGTAGCAAAACCTAAAGTAGGGAATTCTTCAAAACTATCAAGATTGAAACACTTCTCAATATCAGGGGAAGAGAATATGTCAATGTCTTCTTCTTTCAATTCTGTTTCAAAGGAAGAGTATTCAACGGGAAACTCTTCAAAATCAAGTTTTTTAGATACTTTAGCAGAAGGTAAAGAAAGCTTACTTGAAAAAACAACTGGATTATCAAGAGTGGAATTAGGCAACTGACTAGAAGCACTTGTAGCAGCAGCAAAAAACCCTCTCAGAGAAGATTTTCCCTTCCTGATTATTTTCTCTGGGTCAGCCTCAGATGGAACCAAAGGTAGTTGTCGATTTAGTCTCGTATGCCTGCCTTTAGGTGCCAGATCTAAAACAATGGAGTCGCTAGGTGCAGGATACAATCTTCAAGATATTGAGTTCTAATGCACCTTTAGAACTAGCATATTGTGTTGTTTAATCCCAGGGAAAAGTCTTCAAATCTTCCTCGACAACGGCGCCAAGAATGTTAGCACTAGGAATCACCTTCAGATTGCATGGAAGGCAAGCCCAATACCCATCAGGTTTATAAGTGAATGTAAGGGTTTTAAAAGGTCAAATGGAAAGAGACTCAAAATGATAATGTTCTAACTCAGATAATAGGGCTAGCATGCACCAACAATCAAGGTCTTGGCTAACTTCAATCATTATTTTGGGAGTAAGTATGAATAGAGGGAAGACTTAAAATAAGAGAAGTGTAGGGGCTATTGTAAACATCAGGTCTGTAAAAGCCTAAGGAGGAAAGATTCTTTACACAATATCTTCTTGAACTCAGAAACTGAGGAACTAAATAAAAATCATGATAATATAATGATCGAACATCCACCATAACATCACCATAATAATTCATGTGAATCATTCAAAGCATGAACATTTAGCATCAGAAGCAAAGTAAGATGAAAGCGAAGATGATTTCTATTAGCCAAAATTTCTTAAGTCCAGTACATAGCTAGATCACAGTTACTTCATCAAAATATTACAATCTAAGGGAGCCTTGCTCAACCATCTGAACCTACTAAACTAATTAATCTATCTATTTATAATAAAAGGGAGGCAACAACTAGAGGTATGAGCTGGCCTCCTTCCCTTGAAAATATCTAAACATTTATTTGATCTAACAACTTATCTAACCACCTATGATATAAAACAGGAAAATGTTGGTGACTAATCCAACCATGCTTCAAACTGATTTGATTCTCTCTTGCTGTGAAAACTCTTGTTTTTCCATGTGTCTTTTAGGAGCATGTAGTTGTCCTCATAATGCTAGCTGTTTCTTCTGCAATTTTCTCCATCATAATCCATCTAAAAATTCTTTGGCCTGACCTTCCTACATCCCTAGTGTCTGCTGGTAGCTTCTTTAGGTAGCAGCTTGAGTAGCATATTTCATAGCTGGAAAAGTAAAGGAGGTAGCACATTTAGGTAGCACCACTGTGTTGAGTATGTGTGCAGACTCTACTCTCTGTGAAATATTAGGTAGTGCCATTGCATAGCGCCACTGTGTTTTGTATGTGTCTAGACTCTGTTCTCTATGAAATATTAGGTAGTGCCATTATGTAGTGCCACTGTGTTGCGACTGTATGCCAACTCTGTTCTCTACCAAATATTAGGTAGTGCCACTTATGTTGTGTTTGTGTCCAGCTTTGGGTAGTGTTGACGGGCAAAAATGAATGCTCGCCAACTGGAAGAGTGGATCCGGTCCGAGGTTGTCTAAATAACCCAAGCCGTTTGGGATGATCCACCATGACGGGTTTAGCGGCTCCGTTGGCTGATCTAAGAACTAGGAAAACGAAAGAAACTAACTAAAGGAACTAATCTAAATGAAAACAACAATTAAAGCAAACTAATAAACAAATCTGAAATACATATATACAATCTATTGTCTAACATTATACAACAATAATTCTATGAAATTAAATGTTCAATTATTGACAGAATTAAATCTTAATCACAAATGTACAATATTTACAGATTACAGATTTTAAATGAAAACCTGCTAAAATCAT
>JASDQU010190479.1:2192-18724 GCA_032191745.1 Picea mariana
ATGCTTTATGAATTAAGAAAAGCACAGCTTCCTAAGTACTATTTATTATGCATCGTTGAGAACTAAAGAAATTTAAGAAATGACGATTTCCATATAAAACAATGATTTTTCCATTTAAAACTCAATGGTACACTTTGTAATAAATGCACACCGATGCGTGTTTCGATAAAATGTGCATTGTCGGACGAGAAAAGGATTTTTAATAATATTTTGAATTGAAATAAAGTGTTGTTGTTTACAAACAAATACGCTATGGTGCGCTTACTGTGTAAAGAGCGTATCAATCACCACAAAGACATTTTTTAAAAACAAAAAACCGACAGTGGCATGATGATTTATGATCCAATGCAATGAGTGGTTTCATTGCAACGGATAGGAAACACCCATATATAAATAATCAAACCCTATAAAGAAATTGTGCTTAAAAGAATTCTTCTTGTGAAGTATAGAAGGAGAAAACAAAAGAACAGTCAAGAAATCAGGGCTACCAATACTAAAGGTAAGTATGAAACCCTTTTTTTTGGTTTGAGAATGCACTGAAAATTATTTGAATCAAATAAGAGAATGATCAAGATGATTAATAGAATGAAATCATATACATGAAATTTCTTCTCTGTAGATTTCTATGTGATCAACATAGTCCCCCTTGAATTTGGCTCTTCAAAAAAACCCACACATTCAAAAATATTTGTTGATAAATCTATGTTGCACAAATATCCTCTCTAAAATTTGGCAAACAATAAAACCATGAATAGGGTTTTTCCTTTATAAACACAAAAACTCAAATTCCCGCTCATTTTTCATTGTATATTTCAGCGCATTGGTGATAAACATGTGCGCTGTTTTTTTTCTTTGTAAGTTACATTTTTCGGTGCGCTATTTCGTGCGTAGCGCACTAGTGTGGTATGAATAATGCACTGATTTATTTTCATAATAAATTTCAAAGTATTGATAGTAAGTGCGCGTTATTTTTCTAACGTGTTTCAGTGAATTCAATAGATAGTTTGAAACACACATGTGCGACATGTAATTAATAATGCATCAGGGTGGTGTGTAAGTAATAACGCACCAAAAGATAGTTACATTTGCATAATGCAAATGAAAACATCCATATTTAAAGTTTGAGGAGGTTTTTCTTTGCAGAGGAAATAACAAAGGTCATTCTTCGGTGCTTATCTCAATTAAACACACTGGTGCATTTTGTTTATACATACGCGCCGATGCGTTTTCAAATGATAAAGTGCATCTGTGGGGGAGAGAGAGGGAAGGGGATACAATGAGTGAGAGAGGGAGGGGGATACAGAGTGAGGGGGAGTGAGGGGTTAATGCAAGAGAGAGAGGGGGGGATATAGGGAGAGAAGGGGAGGGAAGGAGGAAGAGAGTGAGAGAGGGGTTGAGCATCAAATTCACATTTTCTGTGTTCGGGGAGGATATTTTTAGGGATCGAGTAAAAATTTTCAGATTTTGTAAAGCCAAATTGATATTTCTTGTAGATTTGGGTGGAAAAAAACAATGATTTTAAAGTGTTCTATCAAGTTATAATTTTTTTCGAAGTTATTTTTGAAGTTAGATTGTTCTATGCTACCCAAGATGATGGTTTTTGGTTCAAATGCAGGAAAAAAAATTATAATATCAAATGGCCAATTCTTCAGATTCCGGTGTCGCCTCATTACGTATCTTTGGAACTCATTCAAGTTCTCTCATGCCAATTACAATATGTTTATATTTGATTGATAATTCATCTATCTCATTAAATTTATGTTATGTATGTAGGTGCAGTTTAATAATTTTTCATTGAATTTTGCAGGATCGAATTCATATGCTCATGAGGGACTCGAACACCAGAGAAATTTTGATGTTCTTGGAAAGGAGGTCTTTCAGTCAGGCTGGAGGATTCCATGGCCTACTAGGTTGAAGAACCCGACTTGGAAAAGATTATTAAATTCTTGGGGGTCAACATCAAAATGTATGGAGAACCGAGTTCTTCTATGACCCCTCTGCCAATTTCCCCTGCCTCTATTACCTCTGCTGAAAAATCTCATCCTGAAGAAATGTTCCAATTAGTTATGAAAACTCTTGAAAGTCCATGCATCAACCCTACCTAAATAAAATCAAAGGTTAGCTCTACCATTCTCAACAAAAGCGCATGCAATCAATCCATTCATCATATTACTCAAATGAATAATTAATTTCTATTGAACAGGGAATGATAGGGCTTTTAGGAAGATGAAGGGTTGGTAATGAATGAAAAGTGGTAGCATGGACAGGGACCACCAACGGATATTGTTCAAGCAACATAGATGCAACTTCCATATCAAAGTAATACTTCCATTTCCAATTTAAACACCAACCACTTCCTCCTCCTTTTTATTATTCCTTTTGAAATGTCATTTACAATAACAAAACATGGAATTAAAATGGATCTGGGAAGATGGCGGGTTTGTAAGGAGCGAAAAAATGATATAATGAATGGGAAATGAAATGGATACTATTTCATTAAATAAAATAGCATTTGTTCTTTTAAAATAACATATCATAACCACCAAAAAAAACATTTTAAGTTGTAGGCAATCTCAAAGTTAAAGACACCGAAATTTCTATATCAAACCCAAAGAAAAACTCCAGGACTGTCAAACTCAACCAGTCAATTCCTGTTTTTCTTTTTTGAACAACAACACAATTTATACATAGGTTGTCCATAATTCCAACTATGAACAATCATATATGGAGCACTTAGAACATACATGAAGACTCTGAGAAGAAGAACATGCCATTTTAACATGTACATCAACCAAATTAAATTTTCGTACAATGGATTGGTTCAAAACCCTCTATTTTATTAGCTGGTTTCTTTTCCTTTTATCTAAAAATATACTGACTCCAAACATCACTGATCCAGAACAACTATAATGAATTTCTTCACATTGTACAATTTACTTGTTTTATTTGCAGAGTTCTTTTCGTATAATGGAATATCCACAGAATTATTTTCCATTAATTAAAATAGACCACATCAAGCGTATAACAAGGCCAACAAGTATTCAACATACAAGGTTGGTATYTATTTCCATTATTTTCTATGTGACAGACCAATTTTGAAACCCTGGCGTTCTTTTTATTTTATTCACTATACAATCTTCAAAACCCGAGGACTCCTATAGGTAATCAACCAATGGACCAAGGAGATATGCAAGAATAAAACCTCTTAACTGTYGAGTCAACATATAACCTATTCAAAACCCGAGTTCAATTTTACAACAACCACRACAAAGGAGAAGAGTGTCTGAACAACCAAGTGGGTAAGACAACTCGGAAAGCAAGGTTTGTAACATGAAACCAAAATCTCCAACAAGGTTTGACACAGTAGCTTCCAAGGTGGMCGCAAGGTAAAACACGACTTTACATTCATTTAAATTGTGGAATGGCATCTCGTCAGGGCCACAACTCTCTCGTGAATGGAGCGAGAGGTAAGAATAACCACAAAGACAACCCAAAACCCGTATGTCCCTTTTGTTTACCAAAAAAAACCCTCCATAATTCTATCTCGAGACGTGGGTGGAAACAAAATAAATTTTCCATAACTCTATCAACAGCAAGGATCATAGTAACCATTCATCAACCCCAGGCGCAACCATAACCGAATACTTTCAACATGAAGGAGCATTTAAACAAATTCCAAATTGTAACATTTGAAACGATAACCAATATCATTTGCACAGACATAATACACATCCAGCCACCAAATATTTCAGACAACAAGCACTCTTCGTATGAATTCTAATAGCCAACACAAAGATTATATCGAGAGCGAGGCTAGAATGATGAATGGAAGGACGAGAGTCACCATACATGTGAGGAAAGCACCGAAAAGTACCAAGGAACACCATTATTCTCCAACGATCAAGCGAAACAGAGGCAAACTAACCAGAGAAACCAAATGTGCGACAAGGTGAGGGTGGTGAGCTCGAGGCGGGTAAGAACGGTGTGTAGTAAATGCAAGTCACTTCTCCACCTTTCCATTAATTTTCATCAACCATAGCTAGGGTGGAATACATTCAAACTCCATTATTTTCATTAATCGACCATATTCAAAAATCAACATGTCACTTCCACTTCGCAAGATTGACACAAAAACCCTCTTATCCATAGTTTTTATACCAGTATCACTTATATAATCCGTCCCATATTTCTAACAAGTTCCTCTTTGCAAGGATTATTTGACCTCGAACAATTGCATAAACCATAACTATTGTCCACATAATATAACCAATACCATGAATGTAACATGTTATAAACGAAGTGAGTGTGAGTTGAAATCCAAATTTTAACCATATGCCAAAGCAGATGTATAGCAGTTATAACCCAGTGCTTGTCACTTTCTTTTGACTTTTAAATTACCATCCCTTATCATCATTGATTGCATGTGAGAATTTGTTTGAATTCTTGTGTTTCCTCAACTGTAATATGCTTCGTAAAGTTCTCATGAGTGCAATTCATAGAAGCGTTTCTTTTTCACCATGATCTACAAGGGGGTCCCACCTATCCAGTATATTATTAAGTATATATATAAATAAATACGCATTGCAAGGGGTATTACATTGTGCTTTTGGGTTTCAACAATGTGCATTGTATCATGTATACAATTGATATGCATATATAAAATTGTGACATACCATATGAATTACTTAAATATTGAATAAATTTGTGATTTCAAATGGAATATATAATGATAAGAAATTGTGTTATTTCAAATGGAATATGGAATGTTGAATGAATGAAATGTGTAATACTGGATAATATTTCAAAGAGAATGTGTGGTGTTGAATAATGGTGTTGCTACTATTTGATAATGGAAATAGAATTGGCTATTTCCACATGGGCCAAACACCTTAAGAAACTACTCACACAAATGAATCAAAGATAAAGTACACCAATGTTTTACATGGTTAAAACCCTCAAAGAGGAAGACAATCCACAACTCCAACCAACACGGCCACTCGAGGCAATATACCAATGCAAAAGGGGAAAAAATTAGACATGTGTTCAATAAAATTGGGTATTTCCACATGCCAAGTCAAACACCTTAATCAACTGCTCACACAAACAAAACAAAGATCAAGTACACCAATGTATTACTTGGTTAAAACCCTCAAAGAGGAAGATAGATCACAACTCCAGCCAACACGGACACTTGAGGCAATATACTAATGAAAAAGGAAAAAAAAAATATGTGTGAGTTTAGAATATAGTGTGACTATCAGATTAGATAACTACAAATGCACACTAATGTGTACTATGGTGTTATGATCCAAATACTCAAAATATCATAAAATAACAAAAGTACACACCATGTACAGAATGTCAATGTGGAGCACAAATCCAATATAGATAAGTTACACAATAAATCCTTAAAGAATAGAGGAATCCCCTCCAAATAACCAATTACCTTTCATACATCCCTCCTATAATGAATACATGATCTCTTATATATAGTTATTCACACTTGCACATGAGGCCCCTTTATCACTAGGTTGACCCTATTACATATGTATTTACACATTACATGTACATTTAGGCCCATATATGCCCTCCCTTGGGGTCATATCCTATACATTTAACCATATATATCCCCCCCTTGGGTCATAACATGGTACCTTCCTTCAAAAATATTTGTCCTCAAAGCTTTGCATTTAAATGCTTCACATATGATGAAACCAAGTAATATGGTTTTCTTATGTTCTTGCTTTCTTCATTCCATTGTTGATTATCTATCCATCCAAAATTAATTATTTTCAATCTTAATCCTTGGTGTCTAGTTGTTAAATAATTTTATTTCCTTTGATTCCATGTATTTTTTATGAAGCTTCTCCAATTTGTAGTTGTTGTTTGTCTATGATAATAGCTTGTTGAAGAGTAGTTTGGTGATGCCTTGTTCAATATTGACAAGTATTCCATCTTCTTCCTTCATAATGTTGATATCGTCCTTCTTGTCTTCCTTGAAATGCTTCTTGGTAATGAGGGTGTCGATATGGTTTCACATTTGAAGGTATTCCTTCACTCTGCACATGCATTTCATCTATCTTATTTTCAATTACAATGGAATCCTCGATCATCTTTTCTTGTTCTTTGATTACTCTAGCCTTCGAGATAATACCATCATATTTGGCATGTACATCCTCTAGATGGAGTTCGACTTGTTCAAGTATCTTCTGTTGACCTTCTTGAAACTTGTATTTTTTCTCCTTTTGAAGCTACAATGTGATCCCATCTAACAAATTTTGACGTCCTTCTTCAATTCCAGCTTGTATTTCTGATTTTACCTTATTAGTATTTAAGGATTCCTCAACCTTCATGCAAATTTCATCTTCCAGTCTTTTGGTAGATTCTTCATCCAAGATCCTTATTTCTTCTTGATTTTGACAATTATTGTTTTCTTCTTTCAATCTCTTGACCTCATCCAATAGTTTTTTTATTATGGTTTCGTAATATACATATCTCTTCATATTTCTTTTTCAAATATTCCCTTGACTCATCATTTTCCCACTTTCATTTAATATTATTTTCTTGCTTTAAGTTCCTAACCTTCTTAATGAGTGATTCATTAAGGGATTCTATCTTAGATAGCTCCTCACCCTTCTTCTTAATCTCTTCCTTTTATTATTTTAATTCATATTGAATTCTATACAATTCCTCCATTTTTGTATCCCTAATCCATTTATCTAAGAAAAGTTTTTCAAATTCTTCCCATGTGCAGTGTCATCTAGTATTTTGATCAACACTCATCCACCACTTCCAAGATTCATCAAAAACTAATCTATTGCCTTCTTAGGAGTCATATTAAATTATTTTACCAACCTCAATCATTCCATAGGATTGATTTCATCTTTACCTTCATCTCCTATAAATTTAGGTATTTTCATTGATTCTTAATTGAGGTCTAACCCCAATCCTTGATTTCCAACCTTCGCATATTAAGGATAAATGTCTCAAATATTTATAATCCTTGTTCCAATATTCTCTTCTATGTTTTATCTTTCTAGTGGATTTTGAATCAGCTCAATCAGACATTCCAATCAAAAGTTATGATAGTTTTAAGTCAACATACCTTGGAAACCTTGAGTTGGATCTTGTCCTCATGGCCGACCTTACTTTTGATGTATCTGTGCAATTTTGTTCCTTGTTAGTCTGAAATTGTGACCTATAGTACTATGAAATTTATTCTCTACAATTCCACAGGTCTGACCAAAATTGGATGTGCCAAGTGGAATTTATGGTAACTTCCCCACACCTTAATGGCTTTTGGCTTTTCCGAGAGAGAGCACTTGTACAACGTGCCCCATGCACAATAATTGATATAAAATTCTGAAAAATTTACCAGAAATACTATGGCCTATCCATGGTTCACTGAAACTAGTCTCACTCAATTTGGATCCTCTATGAAGACGTTATGTTTGTTTTACCTGGAACGCATGTTTGAGACTAGTCAATAGGACTAGTGAAATACCCTATCTTACACAGGGTGTATATAACAAATTAGGATGACAAAGAATAGGAATTTTTTATCATAGATACCTTAACAATTTCTATGAATATCCTCAGGATTTTAGGGTCTGAAATGTTACAGAAATTTTTTTATAGCGAAAAGTTTGAGATGACTAAATTCAAGATGATTTCAAAACCCTATCTTACATAGGCTATATCTTTGGAAGTATAATGCCTCAAGAGCTGAAATTTATACCCCACATACCTTGATCCATCTACTAAATATATTCCATGGGTTTCCTTCTAAAACTCTGTAGAAAACAAGTTATAGTGAAAATTCCAAGGTGTCTCAGGTGTAGTAGCGAAACCCCAAGACCTTGAGCTCTGATACCAAATGTTAAGATCCAAATACTCAAAATATCATAAAATAACATAAGTACACACCATGTACAAAATCTCAATGTGGATCACAACTCCAATATAGATAAGTTACACAATAACTCCTTAAAGAATAGGGTAACCCCCTCCAAATAACCAATTACCTTTTATACTTCCCTCCTATAATGAATACATGATCTCTTATATATAGCTATTCACACTTGCACATGAGGCCCCTTTATCACTAGGTCGACCCTATTACATATGTATTTACACGTTACATGTACATTTAGGCCCATATATTCCCCCCCTTAGGTTCATATCATATACATTTAGCCATATATATTCCCCCCTTGGGTCTTAACATATGGAAATCGACTTTACCTAAAGACACATTATACCAAGTAGTTCTTATCCAACTCCTAAGTGTTTAAATATACTAACATCACCCCTTAAGAGCAAATTGGGATAGGATTGAAGTATTTACAAAGTTGACACAATAGGAGAAGGAAGGAGGCATTAGAGCTTATCCTCCCTTAATGACAACTTCACAATCTCCTAAAATAGATCAAAGTTTGGAAAACTTCACTTCTATAAGAGACTTTGTGAAAATGTTTACAACTTGATCATCTATAGGGAAAAAGAGCACTTTGAGAATATGACCACGAATAAGCTTTCTAATGAACTGCATGCATATCTCAATGTGTCTGCTACAATAATGTTGAAGTAGATCTTTTGCAAGCTTGATGGCACTTTGATTGTCACACCAAAGTGTGTTCGGATGCTTCTATTGGAATCCAAACTCTGAAAGGATATGTTGAAGCCACAAGGCTTGTTAAATTGCATTAATTGTTGCTTGATATTCTTCATTTGTTGAAGAAAGAGCAAGATCTTGTTGCTTCTTACAAGCCCAAGTGATAGGTTCAGAAGCAAGAYTGAAAACATAGCTTGTAGTAGACAAACAATCATCAGGGTTGGAGCCAATCAAAATCAGTGAAACCAACCAACAAAGGAGTCCCCCATGGCTTCTAATGTATCCCAAAATGAACTATACCCTGGATATACTAAAGTTTCCTTTTTGTTTCTTTCCAGTGGCTCTCATGGGGTGTTTGCATATACCAAGCAACAAGACCAATAGCAAAGGAAACATTAGTATGGGTATGATTCAAATACAAAAGGCTACCAATTGATTGATGGTACAAAGTGGCATCTACTTCAGGTGTATAATAGTGGCAAAATTTTTGACTCCAGACTGGAAGGGAGATGGGGCTAGTTTACAATATTCCATGTGAAAGTAGCAAAGAGGGTCACATGCATACTTAGACTAGGAAAGGGATAATCCTTCCTTGCTTTAGAATACTTGGAGGTGAAGGAAATAATACAAATATCCTAAGTTTGTCTTTCCAAACTCTTCTTAAAGACATATTTCACATGATTTAAAACTTTGGGGTCATTACTAATGAGAATAAGGTCATCAACATAAAAAACAAGTATTATGAGATGGTTACCTACTTTCTTTGAATATACATTGGRGTCAAAATGATATCTAGAAAAGATGGTGTCAAGAAGAAAGTTATCCATTTTAGCATACCAAGCCCGAGGATCTTGCTTAAGACCATGGAGAGATTTCTTAAGGTAGAAAACAAGGCTAGAGTCATTTTGAACATAGCCAAGAGGTTGTTCCATGTAATTTATTCTTGAAAATCCCCATGCAAGAAGGTGGATTTAATATCCATCTAATGTACCTCCCATTTATATGAATCGACAACAGCTAGAACAATGTGAATGGAATTCATTTTGGCTACAAGGGAAAAGGTTTCATTATAGTCAACCCCTTCAACTTGAGAGAATATTTTAGAAACTAACCATGGATTATGTTGTTCTATACTTCCAACTCATGCAAGGCTTATTTCTATACACCTATTTACATCTAACAAGTTTGTTTCCATTAAAAGGTACAAGATCCCAAGTATTGTTCACCATTAAGGAACAATATTCTTCATTCATTGGTGTGCCCCGATATAGATGTCTAGAAGCTTCTTCAAATGTTTCTATATCAAGAGTATCTAAAAATTGAGCCAAGAGAGAAGAGACTCACTAGAACTATGAATGTGTATGATGTTGATCTATATGATCACCGACAAGATCAATAGTTTCTTCTCGTGTTGTATGGAACCATCTATGAAGTGGTGATGCTATTGCAACTTCATGTTAAATGGAACCCACTGGAGGAAGGTTAGAAAGAAAAGGTGGATTTTCATATTCACTATATTCATCTGAAGAAGAAACTAGAATAAGATTACTAAAAGAAAAATTGGGAATAGAAGATGGCACAAATGTTGAAGATGGCTTGCATGCCAAAGATGACACAAATGTCGAATTAGGCTTACAATCCAAGAGACCTTCATCAAAATTAACATCTCTCCTAATAATAATTTCATTGGAATGATATTGAAGAAGTATATAACCTTTTACACCTTCAAAATAACCAACAAAAATTCACTTCTCATTTTTAGGTTGTAATTTTTTCCTTTTCACATCAAGAATGAGAGCCCATACTTCACTACCAAACACTTGAAAGTAGCTTACTTATGGTTTAATTTTACTCGATGCTTCTTTCGGTGTTATATATTTTAAATAATTTGTGGGAGTGTGATTAACTATGTAATTGACACAATTAATGGCTTTTCCCAAAAAATGAGAACTTAAACTATTAGATTGGATCATACAATTTCCATTTCCTTGAATGTGTGATTATTTTTCTTAGAAACACCATTTTTTTGTGATGTATATGGAATAATATGTTGCATCTAAATGCCCTATGCAATGAAACAAGTTTTAAATTTATTGTCAACCTATTTGTCTACATTATTTGTTCTTAACTTCTGTAATTGATGGCACCTAGATGGGGTAGAAATAGGTGGGGATGCATATTCAAATGTGGCACGACCTTATTCCACCTCACCATGTAGTTATGAGGTAAGATATGAGAGTTCATGGATGTATTTTTCACAGACAGTGGGAAGAGAAGCTCCAAATGGGAGTGGGTACAAAGTTATGCCAAAGAGTCAATTCCATCATGTTGAAGTTGAACCAGGTGGGTAAGGATTACAGAGAAGATATGTGGGGTGTAAGTGGAGGTGATGTGGCTATTATGTTTGGAATTGATGTAGAGGAAGGAAGCCATCATTCCTGAAACTGGTGGGAAGAGGGAGGGAGGTATACATAGTTGAGTATTCATGTTTTCAAGTCCAGTCTGGGTGCAAGAAAAGGAGATTTTTAGGTGGTATATAAGTCGGTAGATAATGGAGTATGGAAAATCCTGGGAGTTAGTTTATATTGCTCAAGGAATGACCCATCTGAGGAACATTGGGAGAAGAGAAAGGAGTGTAAGCAAGGTTGATATTTGTGGCTCAGGATCACAATGCTTGAGGAGGGGAAGTTTTAGAGACCCATTCGACACAAAACCTTGTTCGTTGAATAATAGGGTGAAGTGACCAAGGCGAGTTACCTAGTGATGGATTGTTTTCATTCTCCCTGCACCCAGCGGGAGACAGAGGGTCCTATTTTCAAGGAAGATTGTAACCTAGAAGTTTGGGTGTGGTGGGATGTGATAATGGTGCATAGAGCAAGAATGGGTAGGAAATGAAAGGGAAGCAAGGGGATATGGGAATATTTTGCATCATCGTCATTGACTCAAGGGGATGGAACCTATGAAGAGTATAATTTAAAAGGGCCAAGTGGTATTATGAGGAGAAGTTCTCAAAGAAGGAAACAAAAGAGGTTGAGGAGGAGGAGGCAATTGTGATCACTAAGAGAGAATATTTATGATGCTAAGATTCTAGATGAGGTGGGGAATTGGGTTCATCGATCATTCCTTGAGCATTCCCACTTCCCAAAAACTAGGAATGAAATCAAATAATCACAGGAGGGAGGAAGTTGCTCGCAAGGAAATCGAACTTGGAAAACAAAGTACGCTTGATGGTCACACTAAAAAGGAACCTTGACCTTCAAGAAATCAGAGTGGATATTTTCCCCCAAATCATGTTCTAAATGATAAATATTGTTTCCTGGAACTGTAGAGGACTTGGAAGTGAAAATAAGAAATCTTTGGTCAGAAGTTTGGTCAGTTTAGAACATCCTCAAGTTCTTCTACTCCATGAAACAGAAATGGAGGACACAAATTTCCTCAAAGAAAGCATATTTATGTGGCACTATAGCAAAGGACAAACAATAAATTTATGAGGTGCCTCTGGTGGCCTTTTCACCCTCTATAACTCTGGTCAATTTAGATTAGAAGACTAGTCAAGTTCACCCATCTAGCTTCAAGCAAAATTGGCGCATCTACTCTTGGATAAGTTGTTCTCTATATTTAATATATGTATGCTTATAGTTTACAAAGAAAATTTTATATGTTGGAATTCTCTTATCTCTCTACAAGGGAGAGATAGTTCTTCCCCTGTCATCTTTGTTGGGGAATTTAATACTACTTTGCACACCTCTGAGAAGAGAGGTGGAAACATTGAAAGGGATTCCACCAGGGAATATAAGGAGGATCTTTTGGTAGTTCACAATATGATGGAGATCACACCCATCAATGGTTGCTTCACTTAATAAAACAAAAGACAGGGTCTAGGTCGTATTGCAGTAAGGCTAGAATGATTTCTCCTTAGTGGGAGTATCTTGAAATATTTATTTTTTCCTCAGTCTTGTGTCCTTCCCTGGGCAGGATCTAATCATCGGACTATTATTTGTGATTTCTACCTCGGACTCCATGGGTCCTATCCCTTTTCATTTTAATCTTTGTTGGGCCCAAGATCCATCCTTCCTTGAGTTGGTGTCATCCTCCTGGAGTTCTTGGATCCTGGGATCTCCAATTTACATTTGGGAACAAAAGTTGAAAAACACTAAAAGGGCCATCAAAGAATGGGGGGTAAAATCATGAATTTGGGTAACACTTTTGTGAGAATCAGGTCTCCAAAATTCCTAGAGGCATTTTTTCGGCCGAAAATTTGCACGTCAAATTGAACGACGCCCTCGAAATTCATGTACAATATTTTTCAGATGAGTTTTTCCCCTGTGGTAAGCATATTTCAGATGAAAGACTTTTCGACTGAAAGATTTGTTTTTAACGTATTTCGTTAAAAATTAGGTTTCGACCGAAAGAATATTTCGGTCGAAAACCTGAGAATGGGACTGTTTGCATGAAACTACAAATTCTCTCCAGCTTTCTTGATATTTGGAGGTATTAGACTCCTACAAATACTTAGAATTTAGTTTTTGAATTGATACCAACATTTTTAAAATTGAATCTACTTTCATTGAATATACTTTGTTTTCAATTTCATTGTTTTTATCTAATTTTATTTAATTTTATAAAAACATCACTGCATAATATTTTTAGATGAGATTATGATTCAGTGAAATGAAAAATCCATATCTCTAAAAATACATAGTGGAAAATTATGGAAATTTTATATTTATAATCCTTGAATTATTCTCTTCAAAAGGGTATTTTTATATTTTACTTTTAAGTAAAAATTAAGATAGATACATGGTGGGGGAAAACATGTGTTTAAAATCTGTAACTTTTTCAGATTGGTCAACTTCAAAAAATTCTAGAAATTAGAATATTCATCTATTAGATTCAAAACTATAGTCATAAAAAAATAGAGTCTCTATAGATTTCTACAGTATATTTCATTTGTCAAAACCAAAATTTTAATAATGGATACTTTGTTGGGGGAAAAAATAACTCATTATCTTTCCCTTCATTTTTAAGGAACATACTGTCAAACAATTGCCAAATTGACATATCAAATATCAATAAAAAAAAATTGAAAAATAGTCAGTAGAAAGCTAACAAAATTCCTCACAAGTTTTGTATTTATAGTAAAGTAAAATTCTAAATAAAAAAAAATACTTTGTTTACCGGAAGTTGAATAACCTGTTAAAATAAAAATAAAAATTATCATAAAACAAGCAAAAGTCTTACCCATGTTCATGATTTTACCCTGGGTCAAACTCAAAGAGACAAATGAGAAGAAAGAAATTCAAGAACGGACATGCAAAATGGAAGAGATGCATCACAGGATGGAATCATCCCCCATTACTCCATCCGTCCCGGTGGAAGAGAAAAGTAACTTTAAGGAGTACCATCAACTCTTAAGGGAAGAAGAGGAAGATTGGATACTAAAGCCTCACAGCCTTTGGCTTCAGGATGGAAACCGCAACATACAATTCTTTCACCGTCAATCTAAAGCTAGAATTTGGAAAAATAAAATTTCATAGCTCAATGGTGCAGATGGAACATCCATTTCGGAGAAAAATTAGCTCAAGTTTGCAACTAAGATCCATTTTGAAAATTTGTATTCAGGGGATGGGAAGGGGGGCATAGATTCCTATGAGAACCTTCTTAACAATATCCCCAAGATCATTGGCACAACATATAATGAGGTACTCTCCCAAAAAGTAACTGAAGAAGAAATTATAGGGGTGTTGTAACAAATGAACCTAGATAAGGAACTAGGGCTAGATGGATTTTCARCCCATTTCTATATCATSTATTGGCATATTATAAAAYARGATMTGGTTTGTATGGTTCAATATGTCCAAAAATCCACAAGAATGGAAGGAAGTACAAATTCCTCCTTTTTAGCCTGTATTCCTAAAGAGTCAAACCCCTCTTCATTTGTCTAGTTCCACCCAATATCTCTATACAACGTATCGCACAAGATCATCTCCAACATCATAGATAACATAATTAAGCCATTCATGCCCAAGATTATCCCTCCAAACCAAACGGGTTTTGTTGAAAAAAGACAAATGATAGATAACATTTTGTTAGTTCAGGAAGCCTTTCATTCTAGCAGGGAATGGGGGGAAAAGGGAATGGTTATAAAATAGATATGGAAAATGCATTTGATAGGGTGAGGCACGTATTTATTTTTTTTCATTATTGCAATATTTGGCTTTGGAGAATACTTTTTAGCATGGATTTCCTCTTGTATTTGGGATCCTTGGATTTCCCCAATGATCAATGGAAGGCCTGCAAAGTTCTTCTGGATTTCCATAGGTATAAGTCAAGGTTTCCCTTTATCCCCCCTCCTCTACATCTTGATGGCAGAAGCATTAAGTATCCAATTCTACAAGGAAATACCGATGAAAATCATTCCAAGAATAAAAATCACTCAAGGGGAAAGAAGAATTAACCATTCTCAATTTGCAGATGACACACTCATATTGGGAGGGGCATCCACAATTATAACCAAAATATTTAAGGAGATTTCGGATGAATTTATGAAATCCTATGGAGGCAAGAGAAACATGCAAAAAATTCACATTTATGTTTGGAATATTAATTCCATGTCACCTGCAAACATTTCTAGTATCCTTCAATTCCATGTGATGAAAAATTAGACCTATTTCAAGCATTTGGGCATCCCTATTTGTGTTCAGTCCCTTCCAAGTTATGCTTGGGCCCCTATTGTTGACAAAATAAATTATAAATTTATCTAATGGGGGTCTTCGTTTATTTTAGTGGTCCTGATCAAGTCTATCCTTTCACCACTCCCCATTTTTCAATTTTCTTCCCTTCTTGCTTTGGTGAGTGTAAACACTACAATCACTCAATAGATAAAGAAATTCCTCTGATTGGGGGGCGGGGCAGGGGGGGGGGATCCAACACTAAACTAATGCATCTTTTCAATTGGCATGCGATAAGGGTGTTGAAGACCCATGGCAGATTGTGAATATTAGATCCAACTTTAACCAACTTAGCTCTGGTAGAAAAAAAACTTTTGCAGACTAGTCACTAGAAAGAAGGAATGGTGGAAGAAGGTTCTCTTACATAAATACTTGATTGGGCATAAGTTCAGGTGTCTAGATTCCCCCCCTTCAATACAATATTTTTCTTCCATCTGGAAACTCCTGAAGTCTTCTCTTTCATTGTTCCAAAGTAAAACAACATGGATCATGGGTAATGGGCGCCAAATCTCTATTTGGAAGGACAATATTATGGGAAATATCTCTCTCCAACATGACCACTCCCTATTGTTATCCACATTTTTGGTTATCGAGATGATGACATGATAATGACATGGTGATAGAAGATCTAACTCTTCTTTAAGATCATTTTCATGAAGAAAGTTACACTTATCAGCTTCTCAAAATCACTCTTTTAAAGATAGTACGCAGGCTGCATATATATTGTCCTGCGGAAATGCTTGGTTTCCGCAGGTTGCATTCAGTCTGACTGCGGACTTTCCGCACTGTGTTAATGGTCAGGGTGCGGAAATGTTTCTTAAGGGAGAAAACAGATAAGTTCTCGATCCTTCTAGAAGGAATCTTCTAGAAGGATGAGTTGGAGTTCGAATGGTTGGCAAATTCATGAATCTTCAGATATCTTGGGATTACATTCTATCCAAGTAACTAAACAATCTTTTCCTATATATTGAAGAGATGATTCATGGGAATGGTTAGTAGCAAATTAGCAAAGGTAAGATATTGGAGAATTGGTGAACTATTGTATGGAGAATTGATGCTGCAGCAAATAGAGACAGCCACAAGGTTATCACAAGTAGTGGAAGTTCTTCATGCATGATGAGAAAATGTGTGTGTGTCAAAGCTAGAAGCCGTTGAAAGGGGATCTACGACATCAAGGCTCAGGTTGT